>JAODLM010000386.1:0-111599 GCA_036937905.1 Salvia rosmarinus
AACGAAACAGAAGGATTTTAAATTAGACGGAAATTATTTTCATTTCTTTTGGAACAAAGGCATTCTTACTAGAATACCCTTGAATGTTCTTTAATCTAAACATATCTAAAAGACTAATCAATCAATAATCCTATGCAGTAAACATAAAATAATAGCCTTCGAAAAATGATACATAAATCACACGCATTTCGAATTTTGTATAAATTACACCGGCTAATACAGTAAGAAATTAGATCATATATAACTAATAATAATACCTCTACCGCGAATATCAAATTTTGGATGAATTAGATCATTTTGTAAATTATAAATTTACAAATTAAATTTTAATTTTATTAGATTAAATTAATAACTGTAAGTAGGAGACTATATTCAATTCTTTTGAAATGTAAAACGATCTCTCCATATGACTTAGGATTAACTTTTGCCATTCACATTTATGCATCAATCACATGCTTCATAATCATGGAACACAGCCTATAGCTACCTATTTTTGGAGGCAATAGTTTCCATGATTCATTTTATGCTATCATATTTAATTTCATTTCCTGCTAGCAGCTCCCACCTCATCATGACAAGAATGCAGCAACACTAGCAGTGTAAACTTAATCAAAACCAAAATTTGGATAAATCACTCAAAAATAATTGATACCATGTGATACGAAAAAGCAAATACAGAATCTATTTGGCAACACCAAGACAAAAGAATAGCAAGGCTATACAACACTAGAAAAATGGAGACAAACTGAACCTGCCTCCTACAGAGCCTAAATATACACACAACTTATGATGTTTAAAACCTAGAAATTGTGGAAGTGCTCCCAATGGAAGAAAACCTCATCATCTCCTTTGGAAGTTGAGGTACTTGATGCCGTAGGCAAAGACAAAGAAGAAGAGGAGAACCCAGCCAACATGGGCAATTACAACAGGGATAAGGAAATCATGATCATACCCCAAGTTTTCTTTAAGGAAATCATTCACCCTCATTTTTGCAGAGGTTCCAGGGAGCTCGATTTCGTCTGTCAGATCGCCTACCAGAGCCGCAAAAATGCCGTAGATAGTCCAAGCAACAGGAGAAGCCCAGTAGTACCACCTCCACCAGATTGGGATAAGCTGCATTCAATATAACAACACAGTTTAGAATATGAGTGGAAAATTCCAAGTAAATATATTTGGAATGTATTGAAGATATACCGGGCGTGGGACCATGAAGCCGGAGAACAAATTCCAGAAGCTGAGGAAGAAGGAGGAGACAATGGCGGCGACTTGGAAGCCCGGAGTCAGTGCCACAACCATCATGCCGTACATTGAGAAGTAGGTGAAGCACATGAAGATGAAGTAGTAGAAATAGAAGAATTTGTCCACAGACCATGGGAATCCTATCATGCCGTACAGTATTAGAGAGTAACCTAATGTCTGAATGGCGATGTAGACTGTCTCTATCGCAACCTGCACACGAACACAAACATCAATAACGCATATCTTCTCGATGATATTGATTACAACATAAGAAGCAGAGAGTGGTTATTTTCTGTTAATTACCTGTGCAAATGCATAGGGCAGCTCTGAATACATTCCTGCAGCTCTCTCGCGGTAGAAAACTGTTCTCTCAATCGCGACCACAGATTGAACTGCAGAAGCATTGGTGGCTCCGAGGAAAAGCACGGCAGCGTAAGTAGCTCCGAGCAGATTCAGCAAGTCCTGCTGTCTATGTCTGTTTCAAAGAACACCAAGATTTCGAATTGTTGGTAAACTGCTCCAAAAACTATCGAAAACGTTCATCACTAAACACGACTGAGATCAAGGAATCTGGCTAGCTTACATTTGATCCCCTTTCTTCCAGAAGATAACACCGAACATAACACCAATGATGATCGTTGTGAAGAAACGGATGGCGTTGAACTCTGAGTTCCTCCAGTATGACTGGTTCTGCTTCCAGAAGCAAGCATTGCACTGAGTTAAGAAGGATTGTGAATACTGTGTGGGGAAGTAGAGGTCCTTAGACCCCGGTGCTGGAGTGCTCAGTTCCTTGATCAGTTCCTGGTTCCTCCTGAAAATTTCAACAAAAAGATTTACAAATTTTACTTATTAGTTGCCTGAAAGCAAATATATACTAGCAAGTAGCAACACGAGCAATGTGAAGGGAGTCGTCACATTCATCACTTACTGATAAAGGGCAGAGTTCGCGTAAATCTCTGCAAAATCAACACCGAGCTGAGCTTCAGCAGCAGGAGAGCTGACCTCCAACATCCAAGTAGCTGGATTGTGACCCTCTTTAATCTTCGGAACATCAGGCACAGCCTACATTATCCAATATATATCAATGCAAAGACCAAATATTTTCGAGGATGTAACAGTAATGTCTAGGGTTCGGGCCAAATAAGCTGGACGGATTTTTTTAATATTATATTTGAGCCGGACCTGAATGGTGTAGTGGTTGTGCCTAAGTCTATCAACTAAAGGTCCAAGAAAAAGTACCTCAAAATATTCCACAAGTTTGTGAGACTGGCGGCCGAGAGGTCCAGCATAGATAACTTGTCCTCCTCTCTTCATCAATAGCAGCTGCAAAGAAGAATCATCGTTACTAACCATACAAGGACCTTTATGCAGAAATTAATACGAAGATTCAGAGTAGGAAGAACGTTTTACCTCGTCAAAAGCTTCGAAGATATCTATACTAGGCTGATGGATGGTGCAGACAACTGTTCGCCCCGTATCCACCGTGTTCCTCACTGTGCGCATGACAATGGCAGCAGCTCGTGCATCTAGCCCCGATGTGGGCTCGTCCATGAATATGATGGATGGATTGGCAACTAGCTCGACAGCAATAGTCAGCCTCTTCCTCCGTTCAGTCGATAGGCCATTCACTCCGGGAAGCCCGACCAGTGCGTTTCTCAATGGGTTGAGCTCCACCAAGTCCATCACCTCCTCCACAAACATCTGAAACAGAGTTTCTAATCAGACAACAATTCTCGTATTTTGCCAACTACGACATGTATGTATGTTTGCAAGTTGCAACTCACCTTTCGTGTTTCCTTCTTCACGTCTGCAGAGAGACGCAGCCAAGCAGAGTAAAGAAGCGACTCATACACGGTCACATAAGGCGAATGGATGTCGTTCTGTTCACAGTATCCACTGACTCGAGCGAATGTTTCTTGGTTCTTTGCGTAGCCTGAGACGTTTATGCTTCCTTCAATGTAGCCTCCGGTCTTTCTACCGGCCAACACATCCATCAATGTCGTCTTTCCTGCTCCACTGACGCCCACTAACGCTGTCAGCACGCCTGGCATGAAAGCGCCACTGATATCTCGCAGCAGCTGCAGCCTGTTTTCTTCAACACCCTGAGTTTTCATCTCCTGAAATGCAATAGTTTCTTAAGTTAGCATGCGACACACTTTCATAGTATATATTCCGAGGAAGGACACAGTGTGGTTCTGAGACGAAACGTACAGCTGGCATGTCGACATAGTAGTTCACATGATCGAATGTAAGAGAGGGGGCTCAAATGGCAAAACCATCCTCTTTTGGCTCACTGGTGCCTGCGCTAGTGTTTCTGATGGCCATTTGCACACCTGAAATAGCACTCTTTTAGTTGACAATTTATTCGAACGATTTCTTTGTCTTTATGATAACAAGCTGCATACCTTCAGAATTCAAACTTTGATGCTTTTTCCCGCTCTTGTCATTGTCATCTGATATGATGGCCTTATTGTCACCCATAGCTGAGAAAGAGCAGCAAACGACGTTAATAGGTGCCTCCTCAGAAGCTACTCGAAGAATGAGATGTGAAACACGAAGTAAATATACAAAAACCGCTTACGTTTTAAGTATGTCAAGGCGAGGATGAAGAGAATGTTGAACAGAACAGAGAATGTGAAGAGAGCTATGATGCATATCCAGTACCATGACTCGGTTGTGAATAAACCTCTGTCCCTCAGAAGGGTCTTTCCAACTGTTGTGCCATTTATAGGCTGAATGAACCCAAAATTTATGTTAGTTTGTAATGTAGGTTTGAAAATCATTTTTTATCGAAGATTATGCAACATTTCTTTGAAAACTTACTGAACTCCATCTCTCAGAAAGGAACTCATTAATGGCAATAGCATTCTGTCCATACATCATAGGAGATATGTAGTATCCCCATATCATCCAATCTTTGATATCATCTGAAAAATTCAAAAGAAGATCATATTAGTCATAACATTTTTCTATAATACTGATAGATTCATCATTAAACAATATAATTTGTCACGGACCTTTTGAGACGATGAAGCCTCCCAGCACAAAACCAGCAGCAACACGAAAGTTCCAAGAACATTGGCTGCAACCATGGTTCTTCCAGCTGCTGCAATGAAACGGAACAAAGAGAGGGCCATTTGGTGCACCCGATAAACGCCAACAGTTGTTTGAAAAACCTGTGGAGCGCGTAAATTACTAAGCATTAGCCAACACGCATCACATAGTTTTTACTTGTAATAATCTTTGAATTATGTTCACTCTGTCTTACCTAGCTGCAGAGGGTGCAAAACCGATGGTGTAGTATGTAAGGACGACCCACAGTCCGGACTCAACCACAGAGATAGGAATCCTTAGCGCCCAAAATGGCAAAGCAAAGGCCCAAGCAGGATAGAACAGAGAGTCCCTCTGCTTGTAAAACACAGGAAGCCTGAAAACAGTCATGGCGAGCTCTTGCATCCCATTGAACATGATGTTGATGAGACTGAAAAACAATGCACCCCAAAACTTAGCAGCATCGTTGAGTTGACCAGCCTTCATCTCAGTCCTCAAGAAAACTGTCAAGGCAATGGTCGCCATTATAGTGATCTGTGTAGTCTTGAAGATGTACACAAACGAGCTACGCTTCATCAAGAGCCACTCCCTCGAGAAACAGGCCCTGAAGAGCTCCCAGTTGGAGATACCGTATTTCTCCTTCACCAATGCTGCAGGATGCATTCGCGTCTTGTCATATGGGACACGAAGCTCTGCAGAGAGCTGTTGCCCGATGTGGAAGGAATTGTATCCCTCTACAAACTCGGGTACAGATACATAACGGTAGGGCTGATCCTTTCTATACCAGTACTGTTCTTGATCCTTTTTTGAAGTGACTTCTTGCAGAAAGTCTGCAACTCCCTTCCTCTCTGGGCATTTGAACCCCATGAACTCGAAGAATTCTAGAACATTCTCTCGTGGCCCTTGGTAGACTATCTGGCCATCCGAGATTAGGATCACATCATCAAAAGATTGAATGTCTCAGGAGCAGGCTGCAAGAGGGAGATCACCATGGTTACATCCATGATGTGAACCATCTGTCTCATGAATTTTATAATCTGGAACGTGGTGGAACTGTCCAATCCAGTCGATATCTCATCCATGAAGAACGCCTTTGCTGGTCCTACCAACATTTCCCTGCATTACCAGAAACATGAAATAGTATTAATAAAATGCAGTTGGTACTACAGCAATAAACTCATCAAGGTAGGCTTGCATACCAGTAGTAACACGCTTCTTTTGTCCACGAAATGCCCTTCTCATTTCATCTCCGACCATAATATCCGCACAAATATCCAATCCAAGAATCTGTCAAAATCCACATTCATGTTAGGCTTTTGTTTTGGAGATCAATGTTTAAGGTACAATGGAAATGCAGACAAACCTTGAGGGCGTAATCTGTGATCAAGCTCGTCTCCTGGCCTACCACAGCAGTGGCTTTCATGAATGCATCGATCTCAGGATCAGGTTTGATGCCGGCCTCTTTCTCTCTTCTTGATAACTCAGTCAACAGATCATACCTGGTCCCGACTCCCAAGCATCTGCCTGAGAAATCCAATGTCTCACGGACCGTCATCTCACCATAATGGAGATCATTCTGACTGATATAAGCACAAGTTCTTTGGGGCACAAATTCGTGAAATTCATGGCCGCAGTAGGTGACTTTCCCAGTCACCTGTTCAAGAGTTCAAGATCAGCTATAGAGGGTCGATTTGGATAACCAAAACCAACATAGACAAAGATAAGAAATTCTTGAAACTAAGCAAACAAAAATGTGCAGTTTATACTAAAATTTTAATGAGACGGTAAAGAGGGTGCAGCAAGAGCATACCCTCATATCATCATCAGGTTTCCCAGCTAAAGCTTTTAGCAATGTTGTTTTCCCGGAACTCGGTGGACCAAGAAGCAATGCCATCCTGAAAACAAGTATTATTGCTTTATTTAGAAAAATTACATGATATATATTTTGAAAACTGGGAAATTTCAGCTAGCGTTCGAAATTGGATCAAGGTATGAAGAACGGCATAAATTGTATTATAGGGAAAACGGAAATCTGCATGATAGGTAAGTATACCTTGATGGTCTTATAACGCCACTAACATCTTGAAGTATCTGAACCACCCTTTTCTTTGATGGAGAGAGCCCAATCACCCCTATTGCAGCCTATTGCATCATCGATCCAAATTCAGAACCAACAGAAAATCTTATAAAACGACAGTTCAAGAACAGAAAATCAAATTCGTTTGATTTTTATCAAAATATTCTCGGGTTGGATCCCAGAGATGCATTATTAGTTCAGTAAAAAGTCAAAGTGCTTGAACAAATCAGTTTCCAAGAAATTAAGACAATATTGTAGAAGAAAGCATACCTCTAATGTGTTGAGTGTTGAGTTGAGCAGAGTTGGAAGTGCTCTTGTTCCGACAAATGCATCTCCCTCAATACTCAGATTCTGGAATTTCACTTCGATCTTCGGAATCTCAATCCCCACCCTGTTAGAACATCAGTTCAACAACCCCATTAGAAACGAGTTAATCAAAATAATTGATGCCATAGAGAGAGGAAGGAAGAAAGAGAGAGAGATACCTATCAGTTCTGTTCCTGAGGCTCTGGAGGAACTTCTCATTGTCATCCTCCACAACCCTGAGGATGCTGTCCAGCAACTGCTTCTTATCCTGCGCACCCAAGTTAGTGACGTCGACCTCGGCCTGCACCACCCTGCCGTTGCTGAGCACCTGCTGCAGCATCCCCTTCCTCAGGCGGTCGTACGTCGGCAGTCGCTCTATCGCCGCCCATCTCAGCTCCGCCTCGTCGTCCACATCCTGCGGCCGCGTGCTGTTCCTGGCGAACACGTCCGGCGGCCCCTGCCACACCTCCTTTATGCTCTGCGACCGCCAGCTCCGCCGGCTGCTCGACGACACCCCAAGCTCATCCCTCGCCAACGCCACCGCCATTAATTAAGCAATTCGCTCCACCTTGTTTGTCACTGCAGCAGAGCTCTTTTTCTTGTAACTAAAAATCTGAAGGAATTTGAGTTATTACAAAAAATGAATCAAAAAATTAATATACAGTCTGTAGATGCTTGCAGTTTCTCTATCACTAAATTTGGCGAAGATTGATAAATAGAAAAATAGAGAGTGACATATGATCCCTCGCATTTAGAACATATATTTATATACGTGCATGTGTGTGGGCGCGGCGCGCGTGCGACCACGCGTCAAGTCTGGTCAAAATTGGAAAACTAGGTACAAATTGAGATGCGGACTGTTCAAGCATGCAGAATAGATATACTACTGTTAAAACGTTAAAGGTGGACTGGTCGGGTGCTTCGCAGCCAGTGTAGGCTTGGGAGTGAAATTGCTTGCGATTTGGTCCGTGATGACGTGGCGATCCGGAAATTGGATTGTAGAGTTTGACACAAGCGCAAGCACGTCGTTGTATTGCCTGAAACGCAACATGAAGATTCCCACGTTGGCCGTTTTGTTTTGAAGCGCTTCGTCGTCTGTCGTTCCTTCTGTCCTTGTAATTATTTCAATATATTTTATAATTCCGATTTTTTGAGGTCTGTGCCTGGCTTAATTATTTCAAATATATTATTTTAAAATCTTAAACACCAGGTTCTAGGCATTGAATTTCAAATTTAGATCATCCATTTTGAAAGTGGGTCGTGAACTTTCTGGTTCTTCTACAAAAAAATAGGATTCATTATAAGCTTGTTAACATTTTTTTCAGTTGGCTTTTCCACATGCTTTTGACCCCTATGAATACATCTTATTTGTTTTATTATCATGTGGATGTTTTTCTTCAAAAATGCATCGGGTGTTGTAAAAAAAATTTGTTGTTAATTATACATAAATATGCATGCAATTTACGTATGTGGTTTTAAGCTTTTCTTTTAATCAGCTCTGTCTACTTTTTGTGTTTATGTTAGGGTACCTTCATTTTTTTACTTAATACAGGTGTTTAAAACTTGATCGGGTCTAATTTTAAAGTAAAATTTAAAACCCTAAATATATGTACGTAAATGTCCAATATGATATTCGATTAAGTTCATGATAAACGAATTCGATCTAAGATTATTCTTACAATTAATTGATGCTACGCCTATTATAAATAAATCGTTATTTTGTACTTTAGGCACAATGTTATCATTTATTCTTGTCCATTTTTGATCGATTGAATCAAATAATTATTGCATCGACATTATTCTAACAACTTTGTGAATTATTGGTGTTCTTAATAACGATGATAGTGTGTGTGTGTTGGCCTGGTGGTAGAGTGGTTAATGTCCGGTAGAGGTCTCCGGTTCGAGTCACCGTGACGCAAATTTTAAAATTTTGTATTAATTGATCAAAAAAAAAAATAACGATGATAGTAGTCATCGACTGCGTTCTAAATAGACATAATAATAATTTAGTTCGCATTTACAGATGTGAGGAAATTTTTTTAAAGTCTTTTAAGATTCGTCCAAATCCACAAAATGTCAAATAGTGGCTAAAATATCTATAACTAATTTATATCTCGTTTAAAACGTGTTGGTGCTGTAGAAATAAATATTTTTTAAATGTGAGAAACAATATTTTATTGTATTAAAAAGCGTGCCAGGTCACCTCTTCCTGGAACGAACTACTTTGCTATATTTTTAAATGACATCGAAAGGTTCAAACTACTTCAAGAGTACGCTTAAAGCGTGTTTATGGTCAAATGATTTACTTAACAATTAGCTAATATTTCCAAATATATATATATTATTGATTCATATCAGAATCTATAAAATATAGTTAAGGGATCATATTCCCAGATTTTGTGGTGATCACATGGGCTGAGTTTTCTAGAGGATTGAATATTAGGTATTGTAAGATGGATCTCGTGGTAGTTTATTTTACAAACAATTGGTTGCGTTATTATATTCCTTCAAATTTCAGAGAATACTAATTGTAGAGAAAGATAATATTAATTTGCTTGGAAGTTATTAAGCCAATACATTGTTCGAGGTTGGAACATATGCTGTATTTTTGAACGATATTCATCTAATAATGCATTTCGTTATATATTTTAATAAATCTATTAAAACCACTGTCGTTTTTTAATTTCTCTGTGCAGTTTATTATTGTCTTTTTTAGATATGTTGTGAGAGTCCACAACCACTATTTACAGTACACACTAGATAAACCTCCGTTTTTATAAAATAATTTGATTGTTTTGTCGTCATACAATCCATTTACATATTCATGTCTGTCAAAAATATACATACTTATATACAAAGATAGTGGTGAGGTGGAACATGAATTTAAAATTCTAAATAATAGTCCGAATCGTAACCAATCTTATAATTTGTAATCATAAGGTAAGCTCCTTTGAAAATGACCTTTCAAAGGGTATGATAAATGTTTTTTTATTGTTTTTTTTTTCTTGAGTAATATTTCAGGTGCTTTGCTAATTATTGATTTCAATCTGTAACATATAATCAATCATAATACACGAATTCGTGGTGACTTACTCTTACTACAAAAACCTAAAGCAGAACTCCAAAAATGCCATAATAACATTATCTTCGTTTTTTATATTATTTTTATTTGATTTGGACATCGTTACATCGATCAACATGGTCAGTCTGAGGAAACATTTGGACCAAGAAACTTATTTATTTCCTCTGAAATATGTAATGTTTGAGAATTACGAGTCCTCAACCTTAGCAATCAATCTTACACCTAGCCTTTTGAGTGTGTGTATATAATAAAAATATATTAAGATTTATAATTTGGCAGATTCTGTTAAGGGGTATATTTATGGTAAGATAATATTAATATGCATAGTTATTATTTAGATCTTCTAGAAGGAATACAGGTTGGCTAAACATGCCTTGTAAGACGTGGTTGTCACCTTTTGGACTTTTGAATTTAACGGCACAAAATAATATATATTCCTTTTCCAGAAGCCCCAAATAAGTCGGTGTTGTATTTATTACATGACTTATGCTGCTTTCTCGGTTTTCAAATGCAGACAATAAACACATTCTAAAAAAAATGGGACAGTTAATGCCGGCCGTATGATTGTAGGTCAAAAGAACAATTTTAATTACTTAATATTCCCTTCAAATCAATCATTAAATATATATTCGAGGTATTCAATTTTGAACCACATCTAGTATATTTGAATGCACCACATGTTCATTTAATTAAATCTTAATTGTTATAAAGAAATTTGGTCGAAAATTAATAATTCTACCCGTAAATTGATGCACTCTAATTAGAGTAGATACTCATTACATATAGATGTACACAAATTTTTGAATTAGTTATGCTAACAGCTAAAGCAATTCTAAAGAGAGAAAGAGAGTGAGTTGAACTATTACACATTAAGAACATTCCGATATCCTCATCCTCGTGCTCAGTGCCGCCCCTGAGGGTAGGCAACCCTGGGCGATCGCCCAGGTCCATCATCTCAGGGGGCCCAAATTACCTTAAAAATAATTTATTTTATTTTATTTTATTTAGATCCAAAATATTATATAATTTAAATAATTTTTTTTAAAGGTTCAAACTATTAAATCTTTTTATATTTTATTTATAGATATATGTCTTCATTTGGTCCAAAAATATATTAGAAAATATTGATGTTGATGTGATTATTAATGGTTTTGCATTTGCAAATATTCGTTCTTGACAACATCTAATGCGCAGCGGAATAAAATCATCAAGAACAGATCTAGATCTATAATTAAATATACGAAGAGCCCTATGTACACGAGGATCGATTACTTACGTGTTTGTAACGCTTCCAAAGGATTAGTAAAGCTTCCGAGCTTCCAATGTATCCTTCGAGATCGTTTCCACAACTATGGTATCCACGTGTCTTTAATCAGCCGCATGAACAATTTCTCGATGTCCAAAATTCAACGAGAGAAGCCAAGAATCTCCTATTGAATTTTGCAGTATGTTTTCTCAAGTGTGTGAACTCTCAATGTTCTCACGTTCATCTCTTTCTTATTAACTTCCATTAATTAAGAGATAACCACCCACAACCTAGTTTGTATGGGCTTTTGGGTTTAATTAATTAATGGTCCAACACTTAATTAATTAAGCCCATTATCCAATTTAGTCCATTTACTTTCATAGTTAACATTCAACAAAGGACATCCTAGATAAAAATGATAAATGTGTCATTAAGTGACAAGTATCATACAAAAATGACACACACGTTTTTACCCTCTAACTTTCAATTTGATGTTGTCAGCCGATTGGAAACTCCAAACTCTCCACTTCTCTTCATCCTTGGCAGAACATCAACCAAATTTTCATCACCAAACTCTCCGTTACCTCTCCTCCCCGAATCCGTCTCCATCCCGGCCCTATTGGCTTCGTGCTCGTGGATGATATCATCAAGAATCCTATCCATTTTACGCCGTATCCTCATCAATCTCCGCTTCGTCCTCCAACTCACAGCATTAGCTATAGATGGAAAAATTTAGTATGCAATTTTTTTACAAGCTGCCCTCTCTGTTTCTCTTCCTATATCTCTTTCTGTTTTTATGCTACTAAAATATGTAAAGGAAATCTCAGATTATGTGAGTGTGCGGGTCGGACTGGTTTTGATATAAAAGTTTGGTTCTCGTGAATGCGTATGATCGATCTTAATTTCGTTGGGTAATAAATGCAATAAAGAACACGAGGAGTTAACGTGGTTCGATCTTTAAAATAGATCTACGTTCACGGAGCAAGAGAGTATATGTGTATTGAGTGTATGAGAAGCGAATACAAAGAGAGTAGTTGATCTCTTCCCTCTAATCTAGCCTCTATTTATAAACCATCATATTGAGTTTGACTCTAATTCAAATTGAGTTTGACTCTAATAATGATTCTTTTAAATATGCATCCGAATCTTCTACGTCTCCAATTGCGATTTGAGTTGTAGTTGGTTGAGGAGTCTTCTTGGGCCGAACTCACATAGGCCGAGCTTAATGTCGGGGCCCATTTATATTGGGCCGTATCCTATCATATCCCCCCCCCCCAAAAAGACGTAGAAGTGAGGTCGTGATGGAGGGGGGACAGTGTTCTGACATTGCCTCGCCGAAATTCGTGGTCCGCGGTTTTATGTCTCTTCACCGCTGCCGGGCGTTCGCCAAGTCGTGTGTCGCTTGGCTTCTCTGCCGAGGCGTTCGCCAAGTCGATGTCGCTGCTTCGCCTACCGGGGCGTTACGCCAAAGTCATATGTCGCTCGCCGAAATTGTATGTCGCTTGCCGCCGCCGAGGCGTTCGCCGTTGTACATCGCTGCTTCGCCGCCGTGGCGTTACGCCGGGTACGCCGCCGCTTCCGCCGCCGAGACGTTTTGCCGGTTGTACATCGCTGCTTCGCTCTGCCGGGCGTTTTGCGGTTGGTTGTCGTCGCCGCTTTGCTTCGCCGCCGGTTGTACGTCGCTGCTTTCCCGCCGAGGCGCTTTCTTGAAGTTGTCGTCGCCGCTTCGCTCGCCGGGCGCTCGCCAAAGTTGTACGTCGCTAGCTTCGCCCTGCCGAGGTGTTTTGCTTGAAGTTGTCGCCGCCGCTTCGCCTGCCGAGGCGGCGTTACGCCGGTTGTCGTCGCTTGCTTCACCGCCGAGGCGTTCGCCGGTTGTATGCCGCTTGCTTCACTCTGTCGGCGTTCGCCGGTTGTACGCCGCTTGGCCCGCTCTGCCGAGGCGTTACGCCGGTTGTCGTCGCTTGGCATCGCCGCCGCGCGTTCGCCGGTTGTCGTCGCTTGGCTTTGCCTGCCGAGGCGTTTGCGAAGTCGAATATGTAACCGTGTCGAGGTCGGCGCCGCGAAGGCTCGGATCTGGCGAAGAAGGAGGCCGCGGCCTGGCGGCCGGGTGGCGGGGAGGCCGGCGGGCGCGCGAGGCGGCGGCGAGCGGCGAATGCCGAGGCGAGGTCGACCGCGGGCCGCCGAGGCGGCTGCGAGGCGAGGTCGGCCTACGGAGGCCGAGGCGGGCGCGCGTGGCGGCGAGGCCGAGGTCGGCTGCGGAAAGGCCGGCGGTGGCGGCATCGGAGGCCGAGGCGGCGGGCCGAGGCGGCGAAGGCCGAGGCGGCGGGCGAGGCGGCGACGGCGGCGGGCGAAGGTTGAGGCGAGGTCGACTGCGGAGGTCGAGGTGAAGCGGCGGGCGGTCGGTCGGCTGCGGAAGGCCGAGGCGGAGGTAGTTCATCCTCGTATTTAAACGAAGGTAATTCATCCTCGAAATAAATGAAGGTAGTTCGTCCTCGTATTAAACGAAGGTAATTCATCCTCGAAATAAACGAAGGTAGTTCGTCCTCGTATTAAACGAAGGTAATTCATCCTCGAAATAAATGAATGTATGTGTTCCTTATTTGGCGAGAAGTGTCGCTAGGGGTGGTCCCCTCACGCGCGTTTAGATCTCCTCCTTAGAGGGTTCTCCTCCTTAGAGGGTATTGATTCTCCTCTTTAGAAGGTTCTCCTCCTTAGAGGGTATTGCATAATGGGGAAGAGGTAGTATGCATAAGTGACAAATGAAATATGCAAGAAAAATATTTTATTAATGAAAAACGACGTACCGGATAAATGGGCGAGCTTATATGACCATTTTTTTATAGGACTTCTTTAATTCGGTATGGTCCTTCCCATGTGGTATCTAACTTACCGAGTTTTGCAGCTTTACTGACTTCGTTACTTCGAAGTACGAGGTCGCCTACTTGGAATTGTCGGGATTTGACACTCTGGTTATAATATCGAGCTACTTGTTGCTTGTACCGAGCTTCTCTAATGTATGCGAGGTCTCTCTTCTCGATTTCTATCGTGTATCCGACGATCAATTCGCTGGTGACGTTGTCGGATGCACCGTGGGAGGTGGTGGAGTGGACGAAGAGGCGGTTGGCCTCGCTCATCGAGACTTTGAACGTGCCATTCGGGGGTCGTATCTCTTATTGGGCATTTCTCAGGCCGAGTTCGGCGCGTCCTGCCACCGTTATTGTTGCCGGTAGCAGCCCTGGATGTAATGTTTCTTGTATTCATCGTTGTTCTGATTGTTACCCGAGAAAAAGATCGAAAACACAAAATTTCGTTTCCCACAGACGGCGCCAGTGATCGATCTTAATTTAGCAGGGTAATAAATGCAGTAAAGAACACAAGAGATTTACGTGGTTCGATCTTAAAAATATATCTACGTCCATGGAGCAAGAGAGCGAAAGTATTGTATTAAGCTTGTGAGCCGTAATTACAAATAGCGTAGTTGGCGATTTCTGCTAATCTAGCCTCTATTTATAGACCTTCATATTGAGTTTGACTCTAACACAAAGTCTAACAAGATAAGGATTCTTTTAGCTTATCCTAATCTCCTTTATGATAGGATCCGATCTCTTATATCCGTTGTAAAGATTTCATAAGATCTGATCTTCTACATCTCCTATTTATCCGAGTTGCAGTTGATTGAGTCTTCTTGAGCCGAACTATCATAGGCCGAGCTAGCTGACGGGGCTCAATTATATTGGGCTTAATGCTTGGGCCTAGTAATTGGGCCGTATCCTATCAGCGTATAACTTCAACTTGAAATGGATGGACTTTGAGTTAAAAGGTGATTTATTTGTTTTCTGCAGATTATGCTATTTTCTTGTTATGCAGAAGAAACAATATATGATAAGAAACTTGCTTAGTTAAAACAAAATAATAATTTGGAGGCAACTGGAGAAGGAATTTCACCGTAAGAAAGTGGTTGGAAAAATCTGGAATTGGGTAAGGGTGAAGAGTTTTAAAGAAGAAGGGTGTACATGGAAGAGACCGATCTACACATATCCTTAATCTCAAATTATTTTTATTATTTTTTGTCAATTAATGCATAAATTCTAAAGACCGCATCAGATGAACTCGAGTCCAAGATTTTTGACATCAAACATTAACCACTCCCACGAGCCAACACACGCATACACCTTAATATCAAACTAATTAATTGTATTACTTAATTACTACCAAAATGTATGAATCATAGATATGGGCTCATATGAATGAACACAAATCCGGCCTAGTACTAAAGGCCCAAAGAACCTAAAAATCTTATAAATAATTGTATGGCCCAATACCTTAAGAATCTAAAAGGTTCAGCAATTAAGCGTTGTCCAATTTCAACATACTCCCAACTTATCTAAAGTGAAGCTACAAAGAGGATGAATTACATTAAATCTCACGCAAATTTGAAATCTAAGAAGAGAAATAAATTCACCTAATCACATAAACTCAATTATATTAAATTTTTTATTGGACTTAAAAGAAATTTTATTTTATTTTCTCTGGACCCAAATCGACTTAAAATCGTAATTTCAAGACTTGCTAAACTCACAGAGGAAAAGCCGGGTATTACATACTTTATCTATAACGACACAGTGAAAATGATTGAACTTGATATATAGACATGAGTGAGTTGCCTAATTTGAAAATATTCACTAATTTATTTTAATTTTTTATATTTACTGCAATTCTGAAAATAAAAATAAATTGAGAGTGATACTTAATTAAGTATTTCAATTATTCTTTATTTATTATACATATCAATAACAACAGATAAAATTATTGTGGAAATGCTAAACAGTTGATTACAAATAATTTAAAATGATAAATTTTCTATAAAAACAAATAAAATGTAAAATACACTTTTTCAAAATTATTTATTAGAATAACAGTTGTACATGTGAATGCATGTGCTCTATGTTATTCATTACAAAAATTATGTTGTTTCACACAGAATCCGATAATCCTCTTGTAGTTAAATAATGTAAAACAATATTTTTATAACAGTTGTACATATGAATGCATGTGCTCTATGTTAGTCATTATAAAAAGTATGTTGTTTCGCATAGTCCTCTTGTAGTTAAATAATGTAAAACAATATTTTTATAAATTTATGATTTAAATTTGATACACTTATGAAAATTTATTTATTAAAGCCTTTTATAGATGCAAAGACTTGTACTTTCTTTCAGTAAAATTAAGCTTGGGAAGTCACAGCGGCGGTTGATAGGGAGTTGTAACAACCAAAAGATTTTCTTTCCTGGAAGTTGTAAGGCCCGAAGTTTCAATCATGTCCAAAGTTTTAGATAGGGCTATAGTATAGTATATAAACAAATAATTAAAAATATTATGCTATGAGACTATACTATATCATATAAAAAATAATAAGTTATAATGTTTAAAATGACATCATACTATAACACAACAATAACACATAATGAAAATATCACATGTAATTAGATAAATAAAATAATAATTAATAATGATAAGATGTGAAATCATAGTATAATAATGATTACTATATTTTTAAATTGACACGCGCTACTGTAGCAGAAATTAAGAGTAATATATACTAATAATTACAGTATCCATAATTAGTATATTGTTAAATTAGAAAAATCAAGTGTCCATTCAAATTAGAATTACTTTTTAACTTTAACAATTATATACAATTTATAGAAAAAAATATACTATTTTTAGTTTCTACTTTTAACTACAAGAGAAAAGTTTATACATACTGTGAACACAATAACATTTTATATTTCACATAGAATCCGATACATGTCTCGTTATTAAATACTGTGAATACAATATATTTTATAAATTTATAATCTAAATCTGATACACTTAATTAGTAAAATTAAGCTCTGGAAGACGCAGCTACGGTTGATAGGGAGTTGCAACAACGAAAAGTTTTTCTTTCCTGGAAGTTGTAAGGCCAGATGTTTCAAGCATATTGAGAGCTTGGGCGTCGACACCAGCCGGGAGTTCCCAGTTGAAGTTGTATAGCAGTTGAGCTAAAGGAAGCGAAACACTAGCCCACCCAAATGCCATTCCTGGGCACATTCTCTTCCCACTCCCAAATGGCAGGTACCAGAAATCACTTCCTGTAATATCCAAGGATGCCTCTTTCAGAAATCGTTCGGGATCGAAGCTTTCAGGATGATCCCAGTATTTAGGATCCTTTGTATTGCCCATACATTTGTTGGATTTGTTTACTGAAAGCAGTTTGGTTGAGCTTGTATACAATGTTTCATATTACCACTATTACAATCCCTATCCGAAATGAATACTTGATTGCATATATCGTGTCCCTTATCTCATATATAAGTTAGATCATACGATGTGTAGAAGATCACGTAAGTGCGTATGATTGGTCAAACAATGAGATATAAAAGTTTCACAACCGAGACGACTTAAGGACGAGTTGTCGGTTTAGGTGCAGCATATAGATAAGAAGTGACTTGACTTGGTTGCTTGTCTATCTTGATGCGTCTCGGCGTATTGAAGGATCACGATGAGATGAGTTCTTCTTCGACCGTCGTGAAGAACCAAGATCTCGGTGACTTACGATGATCTAAACCTCGATAAGGTATTAGGTGAGTATGAGTTCTTTGTCCATCACTTTGACTTGTTAAGGGTGAGGGTTATATGTTCTAACCCAAGATTCTCCGCATCTTGGGTGGTGGCGATCTTGTATGTCACGCTAGTTATCTCAGTCGAGTCACCGTATCCGTTAAGGATGATGGCGTCCCTTAAGGAGCTCAAAGGTTTATTGTACTAAACCCCGCAGTTGAGTTAGCTCAAGTACAATAATAAGGTTGAGTGGTACTACTTAAGGAAATGAAGTTATTAATCGTTTTAAGCGATCGATTGCTATAAATGATTAATGGACGTTCGATATCTTAAATACGGGATTCGTAATGTCTAAGTGCAAGCCCGACTCAACTTGGTAATAAAGGGTAAGTCAACATTCTTTCTCTAGTGGAATGATCGAATGTTTATAAATTAATTTATGTTACGGTGAGCATAAGATAATTAATTTATTTGAGGCCCATCTTTATTCCTTGCATTTGATCCTGGTTGGCCCATCCAGGGCCCGTAGCAAGGAAAATCGGTGCCCTCATGCTCCCAATTGGCAAGATTTTATTCTCTTTATCCACATGGATATAATTATATTTATGGTATATGCATAGATCCTTTCCATATAAGATTATGGTAATAATCTTGAGAGTATGGAAATAATCCTAAGAGTATGGAAATAATCCCAAGAGTATGGTAATATTCCATATAGGATTATGGTAATATTCCATATAGGATTATGGTAATATTCCATATAGGATTATGGTAGTGCATTATAAATATAAGGTATGAGATAATGTCTAGTTAATGCTCACAAATTAATAGGAAGATTTTCGGTCATCTCATAATTGAGAGAGAATTTTCGAGAGTTTGGTTGTGAGAGCATTGGGTGATTTTCGAAGCATTCTCCATAGATCGTCCTCACCGACGTTGGAGATTGGGCAACCGGGATCTGATCCGGAAGGTCAAAGCACGAGTCCGATCCGTTCGTTCCGTTCATCTCGTTCCATCGACCTCTTGGATCCAGGTAAACACGTGTAAACCCCAACGTGTTGCGATTCAATTATATAGACGCATGCTAGGTTTATAATCAATGTATGGTGAATTAAACACCCAAGATGGATCCTCGGGCGAGGGTTAACGTCGTTTTCCTACATTGGTATCGAGCACGGGATCGAATCTTGGCTCGTTGGATTAATTCACGTTTGATTATTACGTGCGTTTAATTAATTGTGGATCTGTCGTTCATCGTGGCTCGTTTATCTTTTTGTCGGATGTTGTTGTTTTCACCACGAGAAAATCCGTGGTTAGATTAGATTTTATTATGTAAATCTTATCTGTAAAAGAAGAACGAAGACGAAAGAACGAAGAACTAAACGACGGGGAAAAACAGTAGCTTCGGCGATCATCGGGCGGTATCTCGCGGCGAGCCTCGCGATCGCGAGGGCGATCGCGCGCGGCGGCGACAGCGTGCGTTCGCGCAAGACGAGATCCTGGCGCTAAGCGAGCGATCGGCGATCGCGAGATACGGCAGCAGCAAGCAGCGGCGAGCTAGCGAGCGGCGGCAGGCGCGCGTTGGCGCGAAGCTACCGGCTTGCAGCGGACTTCGCGATCGCGAAGTTTCGGCGGCTGGCGACGCGTCTCGGCGACGTTCGGCGCTCGGGAAAAACTGCAAGCGTGCTCGGCGGTCGCGGTCGCCTTTGCGACCGCGAGGCAGCCAGCGAGACCACGCGGGCGGGCGGCGCGCAGGCGGGCACGCGGTGGGCTTTGCCTAGCGGCGTCCCAAGACAGCTTGGGCGACCCGCCCGGACCGTTTTTCCAGATTTTCCGGCCGTGCCGTGCACGCGAGGCCCATTGTTGAATCCGGTCCGTGCGGGTGCGCGAGGCCCATTTTCAAGTTTAATTACATACTTTGTAAATCTATGTAATAGATTAGATTTAAATGCGCGGTTTCACGATTGGAGCGCGATGAGCGTTTTATTTTATTTTATCGTTCATATGCATGTCGTGGATGTTTAAATTATGCGGTAGCATGCTATGTATGTTTATATTACGTTGACAAACCTTTGAGTGTTTTACGTAATTGGATGCGCATAGTAAGCATGCTAGGTTTATCGCGTTTATCAAGCATATTTTAGAATTCATGAGCATGTTTTACATGTTGAGTTCTATAGAAAAGCATGCTAGGATTACGTGATCTGCATGGACAAACCTTTTGAATAAAAAGACTAAGCAAGCAACCCGACAAATTAATTTTTCAAATTAAAATGTCAGACCTCCACTTTTGATATCTAAACAAAGTGAGGCGCGTGAGTAAACGCCCACACGCGTGGCTTGCTTGCCTTGTTTATCATAAGTTTGTTAGATGAGATTTCTAAATAAAACATTTTAAATCTATTGAGAAGTGGGAGTTTCATGTAAACGCGTCCACGCGTGGCTTGCATGTGCGATTTTCATAAGTTCTCTAGAGATAGATATAAAATGAGATAACAAAAGAATTTGAATTGGAGCGGTATGGTCAGAGTGAGTATACCAATTCTAAGAATTCATTTTCTGTTGTTAAAATTGTGGTCATTGCTTAGACATCACCTCAGTACAACTTCATGAAGTCCTTCTTGCGATAGTGATGTGGTCTAGTAAGGTCCAATCATTAATTTCATTTGTCATAAGGATAAGTTGACATGGATTGAAATTAAGCGACTAAAAGGTATATTTTAGTGCGGTCGGGGTTCATGTGTGGCGTCCACGCGCGTGGCTTGCATGTGGAATTCCTTGGGCGATTGGAGGTTTCAATTAATATTGTTTTATCAAAGGTTACAATATTATTGTTACGAATTATTTGCGATCGTATGCTTATGTGTTTACATTATCGTTTGAGATATGTCTCTTCGCCGATTATAAATATGCTCGCACAAAATCCGTTATCCGGTCCAAATTTCATCGAGTGGAAGCGAAACATGGAATATGTTCTTATCATTTGAAGAACACATGTTTGTTCTCACTACTCTAAACCCGATGCCCTAACGACGCGTCGACTAATGAGCGGCGAGAGTCGAGACTTTGGAATAAGTCGAAACAATATGGCTAAATGCTATATGATGACTACGATGTCCAAAGGCTTGCATTGCGACATCGATCGATGGTGACGCGACGATATTTGGTCGAGTCTCGAGGTAAGTTTGGGCGATCGGTTAGACGATCGCTTCCACACAATGAGAGAAATCTTGGCGTGTAAGATGGAAGAAGGAAGTTCGGTCCATGAACATGTCTCCCATGACTCATCTCATGGATAGTCTTGATCGGTTGGGAGGAGGTATTGACGGCCAAGGTCGATATCATCCTCAATACACGCCCAAGTCTTTTGAGAACTTTCGCGTGAATGCGATCATGAGCAAGACCGAGTTTACACTTAGTCGGTTGCTTAATGATCTCGTTCTGCGGAAGGAGTTATGGGAAAAGGAGCACATGCTCTTGCTAGCACATCTAAGGGCCCAAAATTTTCGTTGCAAAATGGAAATAGAAAAGGGTGCCAAAGGTGGTAAAGCGAGGAAATAGTGGGAGTAATGGGAGCAAGAACATGGTTGCCACCGGAGGCAGAAGAAGCGAGGAGAAGGCAAGTGCTTCAAGTCGGCAAGGCCGGGCATTGGAAGGCCAAGTGCCCTATGCTCGAGGCTCAAGTCGCCGTTTGCTTTAATGTGAAACATGTTTAGCGACTTGTTCTACCCATTCTTGGGTAGTAGATCTGGTATCGATCATGTTTGTTACACCTGCGGGTTCTGCGGACAAGGAGCTGTTTGATGGCGAGATAACGATCTCCATGGGCAATCTTGGAAAGTCGAAGTCATTGCGATTGGAGATGTTTCTTTATGTTTTGGGACAACAGTTTTAGTTTTGAAAGACGTTTTATATGTGCGGATTTTGTGGAACCTTGTTCTGTTTGAAATTATTTACTCATGGATATTCATTATTTTTGATAGTGGTGTTTCTATCATAAGAAATGACGAAGTTATACGTGTTGGCACTTTATATAATTCGCTTTATACTATTTCTCGCAAAACATAATACCTATAACTATGTTGCATCTTCATCAAACCCTAAAAGAAAGTTTTCTTCATGAGATGACTCTACTTTTCTCGGCATCTTAGATTAGGTCACATCAATCTAAATAGGATCCAAAGACGGCTAAGAATGGGCGTTGGGTAATCTCACGGTTACTCGTTCCCGGTCTGCGAATCACTGTATAGAAGGTAAGATGTCGACCGGACCGCTTCAAAGCGAAGGGTTATAGAGCCACGAAATGTTGGAGTTAGTCCATTCGACCTATGTGGACCGATGTCCACACAAGCTCGTGGAGGGTGCAGTATTTTGTCACTTTCATTGGCGATTACTTAAGGTGCGGATACATATACCTTCACCGCAAGTCTCAATGCTTTGAGAAATTCAAAGAGTTTAAGGCGGAAGTGGAGACGAGTTAGGTAAGAGTATCAAGTCATCATGATCCGATCGCGGTGGCGAATACCTCGATAACGAGTTTATGGACTATCTAGTGAAGTGTGGGATTACGTCCCGGTAAGACTTCACCGCACACCACAAAGAAAATGGTGTGTCGGGCGAAGAAATAGGACTCTTTTGGAAATGGTTAGATCTATGATGAGTTATGCTACATTGCCTATTTCGTTCGGGGATATGCCTTAGAGGCGGCGGCATACTTGCTAAATCTAGTACCGTCCAAGTCGGTCGAAAAGACCCTTTCGAGTTGTGGTTTGGGCGCTAGCCGGTTTAAGCCACATAAAGATATGGGGCGATCCGGCACATGTCTTGAACAAGAAGGCGACAAGTTGGAGGCTAGATCCGACGCAAGGTCGTTTATTGGCTATCCTAGAGGAGCGAAGGTGGTTTATTCTATAGTCTAAGGATCGAAGGTCATTATTAGCACTAATGCTCGATTCTTAGAAGAGGACTACATGAAAATCATAAGTCCAAAGTTGAAATCATTCTTCAAGAATTAGAAGATGATCGTATTCCACCACCGATTAGGCGAAGGTGCGAGATGTCGAGTCTAGTGGGAGGATCGACACGGATACTTCAAGAAATTGAAGTGGGTCGAGTTCCACCGGAGATACCGACCGTGCAGTGGTACCTACACGACAAATTGTGCAAGTTAGAGAACCACAAGTATCTGCACCCACCGTTGCCATTGTGCATGTAGAACCTCGTCGTAGTGGGAGGGTTGTTCGTCAACCCGAGCGATTTATGTTCGTGGGTGAATCTTGGATTTGGTCCCAGAGACGAACATGCAATAATCGACCCATGGACATACAAGGAGGCGATCTGAGATATTGATGCAAGATCATGGCACACCGCTATGGACTTAGAAATGAGTCCATAACGGCTATGGATGTATATGAAAGACACTCTACCGGATGGCGGGAAGCCGTAGGTAGTAAGTGGATATCTGAGAGGAAGAGATTCGATGGAGAGTTTCGACTTTTAAAGCCGTGCTTGTGGCGAAAGGGTACACTCAGTTGAGGGCATCGATTTCGATGAGACCTTTTCGCTGTAGCAATGCTCAAGTCCATCGAATTCTTCTAGCCATAGCAGCCCACTGAACTAGAGGTTTGACAAATGGATGTTAAAACCGCTTTTCTAAGCGGTTACCTTGAGGAAGGTAGAGACATCTATATGCAGCAACTTTGAAGGTTATGTGGTAAGGGTGAAGAGCATCTAGTATGGAAGCTTAAGAGTCCATTTATGGACTTAAGCGAACCTCCCGATCATGGAACTTACGCTTTGACGAGGTGGTAAAGTCTATGGATTTACCCATTGCTAGCGAGAGTTGTGTGTATCGGTTAGATGTCAACAGTGATGTGGTATTTCTTGCACTTTATGTAGATGATATCCTTCTAGTTGGCAACAACGTGAAGTGTTATCGACGTAAAGAGTTGGCTATCCGATCGGTTTCAAATGAAAGACTTAGGAGATGCGGCGTACATTCTTGGGATCAAGGTTTACCGAGATCGCAGAAGAAAATGTTGAGCTTATCTCGGGCGTCTTACATTGATCTTGTGATTACTCGTTTTAGTATGCGGACCGCCAAGAAAGGATTGCTACCTTTCGGACATGGCGTTCCTTTATCTAAAACGCAATCACTATATTTACAAAGGAGATAGAGGAAATGAGACAAGTTCCTTACGCTTCGCCGTAGGAAGTCTCATATCTGCAATGCTATGCACGAGGCCGATATACGCTATGCGGTAGGCATAGTAGCTAGATATCGATCTAACCTGGACAAGCTCATTGAATTGCGATGGCATATACTCAGTACCGAAAGGACTCGAGATTATAAGCTAGTTTACCATGCGAGATAGTCTAATGCCTTTGGGTTATCTGACTTCGGATTTTCAAGTGACCGTGATGAGAAAAAGTCGACCTCGGGCTATGTGTTTACCTTGGGAGGTGGAGCCGTATCTGGCGGAGTCTGGCGGCGATGCATTGCGGACTCTACCATGGAAGCGAATATGTAGCCGCTTGGAGGCTTCTAAGGAGGCTGTATGGTTCAAGAACTACCTCGTGGATCTAGATGTGGTACTGGTTTGCCCAAGAGTATCATAGTTCTTGTGATAACTCGGTGCGATGTGAAACTCGAAGGAACCACGGACCCACAAGCGACCAAACACATAGAGAAAGTACCATGTCATACGAAATCGTTAGGCGAGTGGCGTCTTGATTGAAAAGATTGATACGACGGAAAATCTAGCGGATCCATTCACGAAGAGCTGCCGCAAAAAGTCTACGATGGACACGTTAGAGGACTTGGTTTTAGCTTGATGGCACCCACTTAGAAAGGAAACTTTTGTATAAGTGGGAGAAGCAAAGTGATGGTTATTTGTAATAGCTAGTAGAAAGACACATTGTATACTAAAGTTTGCTTTAGTATAAGTGGGAGATTGTTGGTTTATATCTTGAAAGCGGTTTGGTTGAGCTTGTATACAATGTTTCTATTACCACTATTACAATCCCTATCAAAAATGAATACTTGATTGCATATATCATGTCCCCTTATCTCATATATAAGTTAGATCATACGGTGTGTAGAAGATCACGAAGTACGTATGATTGGTCGAGCTTAATGAGATATAAAAAGTTTCACGGTGAGGCGACTTAAGGACGAGTTGTCGGTTTAGGCTGCAGAGTATAGATAAGAAGTGACTTGACTTAGTTGCTTGTCTATCTTTGATGCGTCTCGACGTATTGAAGGATCACGGTGAGATGAGTTCTTCTTCCGACCGTCGTGAAGAACCAAGATCTCGGTGACTTACGATGATCTAAACCTCGATAAGGTATTAGGTGAGTATGAGTTCTTTGTCCATCACTTTGACTTGTTAAGGGTGAGGGTTATATGTTCTAACCCAGATTCTCCGCATCTTGGGTGGTGGCGATCTTGTATGTCACGCTAGTTATCATGTATCGAGTCACCGTATCCGTTAAGGATGATGGCGTCCCTTAAGGAGCTCAAAAGGTTTATTGTACTAAACCCTGCAGGTTGAGTTAGCTCAAGTACAATAATAAGGTTGAGTGGTACTACTTAAGGAAATGAAGTTATTAATCGTTTTAAGCAGTCAGATTGCTATAAATGATTAATGGACGTTCGATATCTTAAATACGGGGATTCGTAATGTCTAAGTGCAAGCCCGACTCAACTTGGTAATAAAGGGTAAGTCGACATTCTTTCTCTAGTGGAATGATCGAATGTTTATAAATTAATTTATGTTCGGGTGAGCATAAGATAATTAATTTATTTGAGGCCATCTTTATTCCTTGCATTTGATCCTGGTGGCCCATCCGAAGCCCGTAGCCAAGGAAAATCGGTGCCCTCATGCTCTCAATTGGCAAGATTTTATTCTCTTTATCCACATGGATATAATTATATTTATGGTATATGCATAGATCCTTTCCATATAAGATTATGGTAATAATCTTGAGAGTATGGAAATAATCCTAAGAGTATGGAAATAATCCTAAGAGTATGGTAATATTCCATATAGGATTATGGTAATATTCCATATAGGATTAAGGTAGTGCATTATAAATATAAGGTATGAGATAATGTCTAGGTTAATGCTCACAAATTAATAGGAAGATTTTCGGTCATCTCATAATTGAGAGAGAGAATTTTCGAGAGTTTGGTTGTGAGAGCATTGGGTGATTTTCCGAAGCATTCTCCATAGATCGTCCTCACTCGACGTTGGAGATTGGGCAACCGGGATACAGTCCAGAAGGTCAAAGCACGAGTCCGATCCGTTCGTTCCGTTCATCTCGTTCCATCGACCTCTTCAGATCCAAAGGTAAACACGTGTAAACCCCAACGTGTTGCGATTCAATTATATAGACGCATGCTAGGTTTATAATCAATGTATGGTGAATTAAACACCCAAGATGGATCCTCGGGGCGAGGGTTAACGTACGTTTTCCCTACAACATTCACAAGTACATTGATTTTCGCAGGTATGGTGTATCCACTTATTTGGCGTGCCTCCTGAAACTCGGGAATGATGGAGCCTTGAGGTGAAGCCTTAGGGTTTCCATCATCACAAGCCTTAAGTACTTCAATTTTTAATATCTTCTTCCTCGATGTTGTCGTTGCCTCTTTCCTTCACCATTTGTCTTATTTCATCTTGCGCTTTGGCCATCACTTGCGGATTCCTTATGAGTTCTGTCATTGCCCAATCAACAGTTGACGATGATGTTTCAGTTCCACCTGCGAACATGTCCTACATTATGCATAAACAATTAGATATTAGAAACAAGAGATATAGGCAATTAGAATGATGATATGCATGCGAGGGAGTTACAAATAGAACAGCTTTGATGTTGTCATAGCCAATTGGGAACTCCAGCTCTCCGCTTTCCTTAATCCTTAGCAGAACATCAACCAAATCTTCATTACCAAACTCCCATTACCGAATCCATCTCCGTTTTGCTTCGTGCTCGTGGATGATATCATCAAGAATCACATCCATCCTCGCGCATCCTCATCAACCTCAGCTTCGTCCTCCAACTCACAGCGTTAGCTATCCTGGAAGATGGGAAAATATCTGCGATTGAAGAGCCAGCACCCATTTGAAGGCCTTGTTTCACTAACCGAATCAATGATTCTTTATCCTTGCACACCTTCCCAAACGCAGCTCTACATGTGATGGAGCTCATCAACGAGAACACCTTCTCAGTTAGATTCACCGGCTTCGCAGCAGAGAGGCGAATGGAATCTACGAGACGACAAACCTCATCCTTCCTGATGGAGCTGAAGGATCTTACGTTTCTGGCGCTGAGGAGTTCCACAATGCATATCTTGCGCATCTTCCTCCAGTAGTCGCCGTAGGGAGAAAATGCGATGCTGATGTAGTTGTACCAGAATATCTTCAAGGCAATGCTTTCGGGCCTGTCGGTGAAAACAGGATCGTTGTCTTTGATTATTTCTTTGGCGATTTCAGGCGAGGAGACTACGATGGCGTCGACTTCGCCCAGCTTCAGGTGCATTATCGGGCCGTACTGTTGAGCTAGATCTCTGAAACAACGGATAGGGGGATCGGAAATGAGGTGTAAATTTCCAATTATTGGGAGTTTTTTAGGGCCTGGAGGCAGATTCACACTAAAGGGCTTCGATTTCTTCCATTTTTTGATGACGATGAAGAAGAATATTAGAAGAGGCAAAATCAGAGCAGCAATAGTTGTCAACTTGCGTGGAAGAAGCTCGGTATCCATTGGAAATTAAAAATAGTACTTATTTGGATTAGTTATGTGACCAATTTATATACAATTATATCGGGCAAGATAATAAAATTATATTGTTTACTGTTGATAGTTTGAGGATTCGGTCCAGATTATAGATCTCGATCCATTTTTTAGGTTTGGATCTTCAAAAAATAGAATTCAACAGATTTGGACCAGATCCGGACCATTCCTTTAAAATCCGAATTTGAATTTGGATCTTGATTTCTAAGATCCAGATCCGACCAATAGATTTATATATATGTAATTTTTATTTTATTTATAAGTATATTATATGTGTTTCTTTCTAGTCGAAGTTGGATAAACTAGATTATAGAATTGGATGATAGGTTAATAACATTAGAAAATTGTACCTTGAATTTGAAAAAAAAAATTGTATATGAATTAGATATGAATGATCTATTTGTTAAGATGTGTGTGCTACTTCTATTCCCATTGTAATATTATTTGATGTCATGAAAACAAAAATAAATGTGTAACTAACATCTTCTTATATAATGATGATTGTAGAAATTCTAAATAATTACTATAGTGTTATTGTATATTTAGATTATTATTTTGGTGTTACTGTGAATTATAATTGATTTATGATTTATTTTAGAAGAGAAAATATATGGATCATGGTCTAGACTCTAGATCCTACAGATCACATGGATCTAAATGTGTATCTAATTTTTTTGGATCTAATAAATCTAGATCGGACCGAACCCATAAAAAATCCATCTCGAATCGACTTAATCGATGTGGTCCATTGACATCCATAAGTAATGAGTAGATGTTCCAAGTTCCAACCACCAAATCTGAATTGATGTTTGATGTAAAATTAATAATAATTAAAATTTAATTTGGATGGATGTGTATCCGGATGCATTAGAGCGTCATCCCTCGTATATAGGGTGAGCGTTCAATTCGGTTCGATTTTTGCTATCCGAACCGATCCGAAAATCAATTTTGTGAAAGAAAAATCGGATCTGAACCGAATATCCGAAAATCCGAAATCCAAAATCGATTTTTATACAAAATCCAAACCGAACCGAAAAATCGAAATTATGAAAAATCGAAAATCAAACCAAATTTTGTTAATTCTTATATATATTTATATTAAATTTAAACATATTTGAATAAAATATTATTTTTATATATAAATTATATATAATTCAGATTTTTGGATTTTTTTCGGATTTAAAAAATCCAATCCGGTCCGATCCGAAAATCCAAAATTTTTAAAAATTTCAATCCGATCCGATCCGAAAATCCAAAAAATTCGAATCGAATTTTAAATTTCGGTTTGGTTCGAATCGGATATTCGGTTTTCGGATTTTTTGCTCACCCCTACTCGTATATAAATAATGATTGTAGAAGCTATTCATTGAAATTAAATGTCGTGTATATATATTAAGTTCTCAATTATACATCCAGCGTTTGTAGTCCAACGGTTAGGATAATTGCCTTCCAAGCAATAGACCCGGGTTCGACTCCCGGCAAACGCATATTGTTTTATTCTTTTCTAGTAAATTTGTTGTTAAGTCATGCTTCATCGAGAAGAAATGAGTATCCTAAATTTAGATAAAATATACATTACTTGAATGGTACTTTTTTCTGGTTCGATATATGTAATATTTTTTTGACCTTGTATTTTGAATTGGTTTCTTGTGTTCGGTTTACTCTAATTTTGTCGAAGTTAATTAGAGTTAATAACTTATTGTAATTATGAAGATGTATTTTTTATGATGAGATTTACAGTCATTGTTTAATATCCCATTCATTAATATAGAAAATTTTTATAATCAGCTTTCTCAATTAGACTCGCTGAGATATGAGTTGAATAATTTTTATGATTTAGATTAGGATTATACATGAACCAAATAATTTTACTTCATTAAGTATTTGTATTCAACCTCATTCTAATTTTGCTCGGTCAAAAGCACATTTTGAATATTTTTGAAGCTTTTCATGAACTTTTATCATTTCATTTCGAATACAAATTATACGGATATCAAGCGAGTTGACCTCAAGCTTTTCATATTTATTATTATATCTAGCTTAATTGAATAAAATCAAATATTTTAAATAATACTATTTGAGTAGGAGAAATTTGTAAATTAATATTATAAATAACTCTTTTCTTTTCCTTATTTCTTTTATTTTATTTAGTATTTCTTCTTTCTTTATTTTATATTCTCACTGTCTCTCTTTTGTCTTTTTTATAAATATATAATTGGATATTTGTGAATTTTTCTACAAATATATATATATATATATATATATATAATATTTAAATATTTAATAGAATATTTACAAAATTACACGGCCTTTACTTGAACATTGTATGATTGATCCAAAGCTACATGGCTTTAGTCAGACGAGATCCTATAGTCTGGAATTATCTTTATTTGTTACTTTAATCATTGGATTATTGTCGCGTTGTTTTTCGAAAATTTATAGCCATCCACTATAAATACCGATTTTGAAAAATAAAATAAAATTATAATACATGTGACAACATTCTAGCGGTTAGTGTGGGTTGCGGAGGTCCAGTCCGTAAAGTTGGGCCCATTCTGAAACTAATGACGAAAAGCCCGAAGAACACTCGATGGATCTTACCCGAAACCCAAAATGCGTGCGCCTGCTCGAAACAAATTCTCATTTCTCAACCCTCCCTTCCCTTCATTTCGTTCGATCTCGCGCAATCTCTTCTATCCTCGTAAAATTTCTGTTGTGTGTGATTTTCCAACCTCTGCAATTCAGGTGGGTATCGCTCTATCTTAATCGATAAATATCTTCTTCTTTTTTGTTTCCGTGAAGGAATTCATTTCATCTAGGGTTTTGTTGCTTCCGTCGGATTCATTTATGAGTTTTTGGCTGCCTGAATCTGAATTTCTGAACTTTTAATTGTTGGCGATTTGATGTGTTATCTGGTGGGTTAATGGATTGAATCCTTTCGTCTAGAATTAGGTCTTGTCTATATCGATCTCTGCGCTGGTTGACTAAAGATGCTGAATTTGATTTTATCTTAACCTGCTTTATATTTATATAAAATATCTGTTTGTTCTTGTAATCTCTTGTAATTTCCTTTGCGTTGGGTGTTTCGTGCTTGAATTCAAATCTATGGTCTTAGGGCTAAAATGATAAGACCTTTTTGGTTGTTTTTATACCTTACTGTTATGTGATTCGTTTACAAGGTTGGTCTCCTTCAAGCATGATTTCTTGAACCAATGTAATGGCAATGAATAATTGAAATGCACTCTGCAACGTTTTCTCATGTTATCGTTTGATCAATTATATTGCATAATTTCTGCGGACCAATGTACCGAGAGAAACATACTGTAAAACCTGTGTGTGAGTTCATTTGGCTTGAACTAAAGAGAGAATTTCATCTTTGTCAGCGGCTGAAGGCCTTTAGCACATATGAATCTTGGATCCTTAAATTTTATCATCTCAATCATAATGAATGTAAATTTTAGACGATGAAATATGTTTTGATTACTTTGGTATTCTGCAATACAAAAGTTATTTCTCATGAATCTTGTATGGCCATTAGTTAATAGTAATGAAACCGTGCAGGATGTCTGAGGCACCTTTTAGGCCGAGAGAGAAGCTCTTTGAGAAGCAAAAAGTTTTCCAGAGCATCCATAAACATACCTATTTGAAAGGACCGATGGATAAGCTCACATCCGTTGCCATTCCTTTGGCTTTGGCTGGCACCTCTTTGTTTATGATCGTAAGTCCATCTCTCAGTTTCCGTCTTCTCATTCCTTAAACGTTTTCATGTTTGTTCGTGATTGTAATTGGCGATTATTGTCCAAATTTTCAGGGACGAGGGATTTATAACATGTCTCATGGGATCGGAAAGAAGGAATGAGCAAATATCTTCCTTTCAATGAGGATCCTATTTGAAGTTTTTCTTTTTATTTTGCAAGTTTCTGATCTGGATCATTTAGTATCTGCATTTTTCAATTTTAATAATTTCTGAATGCAGACTACTTGACTATTGGATGTACTTTCTTTGTCTTCATGGATATCATTCCATTTCTGTTTGTTTGTTTTACGGGGCGTGATCAGAATTTCAAGAATATTCATTTGACTATTTCAGCCATATGGTTTTGCTTTGATATAGGAAAATAAGAGTCCTCTTTGACTCTTTGTGGAATTATGTGTAGTTGGTTCTATCGTACATTACATTGCTGAGCAATTAGTTGTCTGTGAATCTGATTTCCAACATTTCAGTTTGAATTATAAGGGTTGTGGATTTCTAACCTTTTCAAATCAGAATGAGGCTGTAAAGTTTAATTTTTCACGGCGGAGAATGCTGCTGGTTCAACCCGTTGCAGGTTGTCGCACATTTCAGTCTGGAAAATATATCTTGTGACGGTAATTGCAAAGTAGAATTCTATACATATTGCAAATTATGATGAAAAGAATTACGATAACCAAGTTTAAAAGTCCAAAATGGAGTACCCAAATTAGAGGTGAGCATAATTGAACCAATTGGAAGTCGCACCGAACCGATATATTTCGACAATAGAGATTTTTTTTTTATTTGAAAATAATGAATCCATTCTCACAAACTAAAAAAAAGGAAAGAAAAACAAATGAAGAAATACATATTAGATGATAAAGAAATTTTGAAGGCACTCGCTTAACCTTTTTAGCTTCAACATTTGACAGGCTTGCTGCAACTTTTAGCCGAAGGCACAACGAGATTCATTTGCACTTCAAAAAGTATTAAACCTCATCCTCTAGATTTAGAATATCAGCATTAGGTCTTGATATACTACGAAATGTTAAATAATTTAACTGGTGAAATCATAAATGTGGTAAACAAAACGAAAAAAAGACGATACCAAGGTAGAAACATATTTTAGAATTTAACGATTAGTAAGAAGAAATCAGATGATATGATACAAGGCAAAGTTTTGATCTTGTAGAACAGAGTTTGGCTTCGTAGGTAGAAGGGGGAACAGGCGGATCCTCTAATGCTATCTCTTGAGAGAGAGACAGTTGCTGTAATCTTCTCGTTTGCAGAACGTTATACCATATTCCGTAAACCAAAATAATTACGACAGGTCTTGAGTTCCAGAACCGATTAGGGTATTGGTTTTCGCAAGTAATTACTTTGGATGTAATCACTTCGCATTTCTTCTTCATTTTTGCCGGCGGCAAGCGCGATTCAATCGCTCATCCTCTGCATCCTTCCAGCTAGCTCTACAATGAGCAGAAAGGACAGAATTTCCTATTTTTATGACGGTATCTTTACTAACTCTTTGAGTTCTGCTTTCAATTCGTATGTGTGTGTGTGGAAACATCGCGAACTGTGCTGACCCGAGGAAAGGAATTGCAGGGGATGTGGGGAACGTTTACTTCGGGCCTAATCACCCAATGAAGCCGCACCGTTTATGCATGACACACCATCTGGTTCTGGCGTATGAGCTTCACAATAAGATGGAAATTTATGTTCGTATCTTGAGCTTACTCCAATTATGCTTCCTTTTTTCTAGTTAGAATTTGTGGTTTAAGTTTGCGATTCCTTTTCTAGCTAATTAATTTTCCTGAATAATTAGAGGCCTCACAAGGCGTATCCTGTGGAACTAGCACAGTTCCATTCTCCGGATTATGTGGAGTTTTTGCAGCGAATCACCCCCGACAAGCAAGAATTCTTCGCTAATGAGATGGCGAAATGTATGACTTTTCCTTATTTCTGTGAAAATTATGTTTAAAGAGGACTCTTATTAGTTCTATTACTTTTGGTTCATATCAATTGGTTGATTTCTGAATAAGCATTGTTAGCTATCTGCTGCTTCTTAATTGTTCGAATATGGTGCCTTTGTGCATTGAAATTTGTTTTCAGATCGTTTTGATGTGATGTGATTTACCAAATAACTGTTGTTTCTTGTAGATAATCTTGGTGCAGATTGCCCAGTCTTGAGAATTTGTTCGAGTTCTGTCAAATTTATGCTGGTGGTACATTAGGTGGGTTCCGTTTACATGTATGATGACCCTTTAACAAGCGTTGCTTGCTCAATCTTTCACTGAGCCATGCTGATTTTCTGGCAGATGCTGCACGGAGATTAAATAATCAGCTCTGTGATATTGCCATAAATTGGGCTGGTGGATTGCATCACGCAAAGAAGTGTGAGGCATCTGGGTTTTGTTACATCAATGACCTTGTGTTGGGAATTCTGGAGCTCTTGAAGTACCATGCTCGTGTCTTATATATTGATATTGATGTGCATCATGGTGATGGTGTTGAAGAAGCCTTTTATTTCACTGATAGGTACAAGAAAAGTAATATTATATTTTATAATCAAAGACCTTTTGATTGGTGGTTTTCATAAATCCGTGATTATTTTCTATTTAATCTGCAAAAATGGTGATGCCTTTTCTAGCACTTGTGCAGCTAGGCGTGTGATCTCATTGCATTTGTAGATGTCTTAAGAAATGTGGGATAATATGCTAATGTACTATTTGCAGTGTCCTTATGACTTCTCCCCTAAATTTTGCCACTTAGACCTGGAGAACTAGGAAAATACCTTTGGCAACATTTACCAGCTTTCCATGTGCCTTTTTATCATGTAGTATAATAGGATAGAAGTAAGTTAGATATGGAGTAGAGAATGAAGATAGCTAGATGATGGACATTGCTTATAATCTCTTCTTGTTTTGCCTTTGAATATATCGTGCTGGGTATATATGTACTCCATACTTATTGAGGCAGCCACATAATGTATCAATAAACTAGACAACAGTCGAGTGATTGATAAGTAGGCTTATATGCTTGAGTATCAATGCTTAGCAAGATCATGTTTTGGCTAAACACCTTTTGACTGCCATTTGATGAACATAGAAATATCTTGGTAATGTGGGCTTCGGGTGTTGGTCAGTACATCTGAAGAAGTTAGAATTAGGAAGAAGCTGTTTTAGCAGTATTTAGCCTACTTCTTTTGGTACTTAAATGGTATTGTTACTTGGCAGGGTGATGACAGTTAGTTTCCACAAGTATGGTGACTTGTTCTTTCCTGGAACAGGTGATGTCAAGGTGCTTCCTTCACTTTTGCTTCACACATTCTTTTTTGTTTGGCCCGGTGAAACTTAAGAAGATAATCAACTTCTCTTTGTCAATTTGGTTGAAGTTTGTATTTTGGTTGTATCATATGATTTGATGGATCTCCACCTTATACAATAATTACATTCTAAAGTTATGCATTAAGAAATGCTTGAACTCATGAAGCATTTAGCCATTCAGGTTATTCGCCATTCAGGTTATTCTCCATCAATTTATTGTGCCTCAGAATATTTCTCAGAATGTGATTCATATATGGACTCAACAATTTGCCTCTAACCTTCTCCTTCCTCTAACCTTTTGTCTATTTTTAAGTCCCAAATGTTGATTTAAAATATAACATGTTTTTCTTTAAGCTTGATTGCTAATGGATTTATGATATTCCAAAACTGTCTTAATGAAAAATTTCTGGCCGTTAAAGATTCAAATTGGTGTAGTATTTTAGAGATTAGTTTCTACACTGCTCCATTCAGAATATTCATGGGTTCTACATCTGGAAAGGGCAAAACCATTTAGAAACTCTCTGAAAGTTAGAATTTCTCTGCATGCATGTAATTGAAATGCTATTTAAGTCATCATTAAGAGAAAGTGTACTGCTTCTAAACCTCTTGCATCATTGTTGAAGAAGTCTGTTCTCTGTTTGTTTAATTTCAAGGATGTTGGAGAAAAAGAAGGCAAAAATTATGCCATAAATGTACCTCTGAGGGATGGAATTGATGACGGGAGCTTCTTACGTCTCTTTAAAACGGTAACTTTTCAACATCTCTGTTCATTGTGTTTGTTTTGGGTAATAATAAATTTCGTTACATGTTCATTCTACAGATCATTTTGAAAGTTGTTGAGTGCTATGCTCCTAGAGCTATTGTTCTCCAATGTGGAGCGGATTCACTTGCCAGGGACAGATTGGGATGCTTCAACCTTTCTATTGATGGTAATACGTTTGCAGTTTGAACTGTATTTGTTCCTATTTTATTCACTCTCATCTGTGCGCATGTGTCCTGGGAACACTGTGTTGACAGTTTGTCATCTTTTACTTGTCCCATGGGGTTTTTCCTACAGGTCATGCAGCTTGTGTGAAGTTTGTCAAGCAACTTAATTTGCCTTTGCTGGTAGCCTTTTAAGTAGAATATCTTAGCACTTCATTGCTGCAAATATAGTTTCTATTTTCTTGATTTGCACAGAGTTTTCTGCTTGCAGGTGACTGGAGGTGGGGGATACACCAAAGAGAATGTGGCTAGGTGTTGGACTGTGGAGACAGGAGCTCTTCTGGGTGTCGAGCTCGCTAATGGTATGCTTGTCTACTTAGAGTTGCCATTTCTGCTACTTTATGTTTTACACGACCTGTTCTACAGCACTTCTACGAACTTAATTAACTATTTCAATTTGGGCATGCCTATTCATTACTACGAATAGTGAAGTTTCTCATGTATTGAGTCAAGTTCTAGTATGTGCATTCAATGGATTAAACATTAATTCCTGGCAATTTTGCTCTTAATTTGTCATTTGTTTTCGCTTTCCGCGACGCACTACTTTTTCCTCTTCTTAATTTGCTCATATCATGAGCATGATCATGATCATAAATATAGTTGGTGAACATATGTGGGGGCCAACACTACGATCTACAAGTCCTATCCCTTTGCCCAGATCATGTGGCTTATTCTACTAGCTTATAAATAATATGATCAATAATACAAGTTTATTGCACAACTTTTTCACTTTTAACTTTCGTCACCAGCAGTTTGAAATTTGTTCTTGTTTTAAAAAAAAAGAATTGGGTCTTTCTCATGTCATCATATTGCAGTATCCTTTTAGTCCCTTCTGTAATATGATACATTTTACATCCTTCATTTATATGCTATCTAAAAGCACTATGTCGTCTTATATTGATGCAAAATGAAACTACCTTATCCACCATTAATCACTTTACATCTTTCTTCGCAGAGATCCCAGAAAACGAATACTTCAAATATTTTGCTCCCAATTACTCTTTGGAATGTGCAAGTGGGCACATGGTATGTGAACATAAAGATCTTATGCCCCTTGTTTTTTCCACTTGGGCTTGATGAGAGTGATTACTATCAGCTTATATGTGTGCTCATTTATATCTCTAGTATAAGTTATGGATATGTGCCTCCACAACCAGGTCGAATTACTTTGTCTGATTCTTTTCTTCAGTTGAACGTGTATGATTAGTTTGAATCTGAAGCAGCTATTGATGTCTTCAAATTTCGTTCATCTGGCAGGAGAATTTGAATAGCAAATCATACCTTAACAACATCAGGCAACAAGTTTGTGAAAATCTTAGTGCCATCCAACATGCTCCTGGTGTACAAATGCAAGAGGTAAACAGACTATTCAACCTACTCCAAGTCCAATTAAAGTTATGTTTGTAGAGCACAAGAAATTACAATTTGGATAGGCAGAGACGTAATCATTGTTGACGTCTTCAAAGGACTTGATTGAAGCTATGATCTTGCTAGTGACTGTTTTTTAGTTTTAACACGTTCAATGCATTTTGAGTGCCTGATTGCAGTTGTCAGCATAGTGCTAACGCCTATTAGCTTTTCAACAGTCATGCATAGCATATCATGTTGTACAAAATTCATTATATAGGAGTGACATAGTTGTTTAATTGGAATCCTGAATGTTTTGTGTTTTATCTAGGTGCCTCCGGATTTCTATATTCCTGATTTTGATGAAGACGAGCAAAATCCTGATGAACGTGTAAATCGTAAGTAAAATCTGCACCAGTGTACAGCCATTCTGATCGCACATCTTTTGGCTTTTAAGTTTTTCTGTGAAGTATTTCTTCCCGCTTTATATACTGAGCATTCGACGATTTCTTTACTGAAATATCTTCCAGGACACATGCAAGACAAGCAAGTCCAGCGTGACGATGAATATTATGAAGGTGATAATGACAATGATCGGAATAACGATGATGCGTAGCTGGTATTTGGGAATTTTGATTTGATATAACAGCACTAGGTCTCTGCTCAAATGTGAATATGTAGTAACTGTGCCTTCTTTGTTTTGAGAAGGAATGTAGCAGCCGGGCCTTGGTTATCATTTGTCTGTATTTTGTCTATTATTGAAGATGACTCCTGCGGAGAACAAGTATACTACTAATATTAGATACTGCGTATTTTTCACACATTGCAGATTGTAGATGTATGTTAATCTTTTGATAAATTGCTTGTTTAAAAAATCAAATGAAAATTTAACTTGAATCATAAAATGGCGAAAAGGGGCATGAAAGAATTTGGGGTCTGAATCTCAAGCCAGGTCTCTGCTTAACTTTGAATACGTAGCAACTCTACTACGCATTCATTTTGTGTGGATTTTGCCTCTCAATCGAAACAGCAAACTTATCCGTGTCACTATGTCGGCAAAAGTGTATTTCCATTATTTTTGCGCTCTGATTAATTATTTTTGCATGTCGTCTCATACCGTTAGTAGATTTGATGTAAATTGTTTAATTGGTTAAAAGTTGGTAGATTTGAAATAAGATTTGATGTAAATTTAATGAAAATTTGATGTAAATTATTCGTTTAAGATTAAGAGGTGTTTGGTGAGAACATAAAACAAAACAATTTATAAATTTTTTAAGCGTGAAAAAGCGAACATAAGGTTTTATGGAATAAGCTCAGTCAAACACCCTTAAGTAGATTTGTAATAAGATTTTATGCAAATTCAATGAAAATAGTCTTTACGAATCCTACTCATTATCCAATTGACAACTAACACTGTTGTAATCATGTCGATTGTATTGCTACTAAAATTCAATGCTTATAGGAAATGTTTCCATTTTAGAAAATTACAAGTATATATATTTGGGGATTTATGTATAAATGATATTAAAATATCTCAATTTAACATATTATCCGTATGTCGGTACAGTGATAAATATGAGAGGAGAGATTTAAAATCAGAGGAATCGAGATAGATGTATGAGTTGTTTCTTTTTTTTTTTTTTTTTTTTATCATGGGGACCCATGATATTCATAGAGTCTTGTACATATACATATGCATCTGATATTAAAACCACATGACAGTAACCACACTTGAAAACCAGGGTGTGTACAACCCATAGAGGTGTTTGGTGGGGTTGAGCACTTGTGACCTCTCCGAGGCCCCACCTTAACGATTTGTCACCAGGGACATGTATGAGTTGTTTCTTCCACACCTATCATGTACTTACATTACATTATATGAATTTCCATTATTGCATTACAAATTAGGAAACGGAACAGCTTCGGCCCAATTGGGCTAAACTATAAATATATTCCACGTGTCAGACCCCCTTTCATCCCGCCGGCGATAAAAGGTTCACCATCAAAGGAAAACTCCACTTCCAGAAATCAAGTGAGTGAGTCAGCGGATCAGATGTTTTCTATTCTTATCTTTCACTGTTAAACCAGCATTCGTAACTTCGTTGTTAAGAAAAAAATCAGTTCCTTTCTTCTTTATTCTGTGAATTGGGAGCTTTCACTTCTTTCCTGTTCCTTGAAATGAAAATTATGCGATGATTGGGAAATTACGCATGTGAAAGGGGAAGGAAAAAGGGAATTACAACACTACGAATTGTAGAAGATGATAGGTTTTTCTATATGTGATTGTGGTTAATTTACTTAATCCATGATCTATGTTTAATCATACTCAGTTCAGAAATTCATGTTGCGTCTTGATATTGTATTTGCATGTTATTAATAGTTATAACTTATAACCTTTATTTTTTGTGGATCTTTGTAGGATTATCGAAGCTGAGACGATTTCCAAACTATATTTTCGCAGTTTCTATGGCTGCCTCAGAAGCAGCCCCTCGAATTTTGCCTGGGGCTGTGCCATACCAGGTTTATAGAAATTTAACATCAGCTTCGCTGCTTTCCTTTAAGTATGGTAGCCAGAATGATAGACCTTATGGGTCCATTTCCATATCACAAAAGGAGCAAGGCAGGTCTGAAAACTATGTGGGAAGCCATACGGTTAGAAGTAGTGGATCTATTTTTGGAGAAGGACAAGGCAATCGGTTAAATTCTTTGCGTTGCAATTGCATTGAGAGTGAGAGTTCTCGAGAGACTTCTAGAGAGGACACATGTAAAAGATTGGTTAGTGATATAGCCAAGGATTTTGATGATCAATGGCTTGAAGAAATACAACATTTGAAACATGAAAGGGAAGGTCCTCGGTATAATAATGAATTGGCATCGGATACAGCAATTGGCCTGACTTTTGGCAGAACGGATGCAAATTCTTTGGAGGATGAAGCGTGGAATTTGCTGCGAGCATCAATGGTGTATTATTGTGGCAATCCAGTTGGAACCATTGCTGCGAATGATCCAAGTGACTCGAATATGCTTAACTATGATCAAGTGTTTATACGTGATTTTGTACCTTCAGGAATCGCTTTCCTATTAAAGGGAGAGTATGAAATTGTTAGGAATTTTATCCTTCACACTCTTCAGCTGCAGGTGAGTTTAATGTCCATAACTTTGATTAGCCATATTTTAATATGCCACTTGGACGTCCTTAACTCTAATTATTGGTTCTCTTCATTATTTTATTTCTATCCTAATGAATGGATTATCCAATTTATCAAGTTGGTCACTTTTGGTGGTGACATTGTTCCATTTCTATGCTTTGAAAGAAAATCATGGGATATTAACTTTTGCTAATTATAAACACATCATATTTTTTGCACGTTTAAAGCTATTTTGTGGTTTTTCTCTACCCATCTTTATGGGCTGAAATTTTTAATGCACTCTAAGTAGTAAATACTTATAAACACTTTGAGGTTTTAGAAATCCCATTGATCTTTCCTTTGATTCGGGCTGCCTGGTTCATTGCATCTGTTCTTAGATAGTTTTGAATAATATTACAAGCTGCCAAAATTGTATTAATCAGATTCACACTGGATTCAAAACATTCTTTTTATAGTCCCAAAAGATTACTGTGATAAATCTGCATTGACGTTAGTACATTTCCCAGCCTATAGAGATTCAAGGTAAAGTGGAAGAGAAAGATGATTGATCTTCTAATAAAAGAATAGTGTGGAGCATTAGGTCAATAGTATATCAAATAATGAAGCAAAATTGACTTTCTGGAATTTTTGTTTTGCTGCTTTTAACTTAAAATAAATATGTTTCTTCTATATGAACAGAGTTGGGAGAAAACTATAGATTGCCATAGTCCTGGACAAGGATTAATGCCAGCAAGTTTTAAAGTACGTGTTGTGCCCCTGGATGGTGATGATTCTGCAACTGAAGAGGTTTTAGATCCTGACTTTGGAGAGGCTGCAATTGGTCGGGTGGCACCAGTTGATTCTGGTTAGTATATTTGCTCTCATTCTGGGACTATCTGGACATCTCCAACATCGTGGCTGTGCTGCTCAGGTTTGTGGTGGATCATATTGTTACGTGCATATGGAAAAAGCTCTGGAGATCTTTCCGTCCAGCAAAGGATTGATGTACAGACTGGCATTAAGATGATTTTAAAGCTTTGTTTGGCTGATGGTTTCGATATGTTTCCAACTTTGTTAGTAACAGATGGTTCATGCATGATAGATCGCCGTATGGGCATCCACGGCCACCCACTCGAAATTCAGGTTTTCTTTTATTCTTTCTTTTATAGCCTGTCCTCTTCAACAAGCATTCATATATAAGTATTCAGGATGACATAAAATTGCGCACAGCGCTGCCCCTCGTTGATCCTAGATCAAGAGAGGTACTAAAAGTTGGCTGTAAATACTAAATTTTGCTTCTAAAACCCTAATATGTATCTAGATTAAGCATGATTATTAAGTTTTCACCCACTAACTTTTATTTCTGCATAGATGTGCTTCCCTCCCCTCCCTTTTTCTGTATGGATCTTTTTCAGTTAGTATTCCTTTTGGTGGAAACAAGATTTTGTCCTCTGCAATTTGAGCTTTACCCCTCTTGGCTAATAAGCCCAAGAAAACGCAAAACATTAACTATCTTCTACTAAGTACAAGCAAGAGATCTCCGGCATCCATGAAGATGATGAATGATTGCATATGGAAAGAGATGCCATGAAACTGAAATATAATTTTTGTAGATATTTATACAGTTGTATTGCCTGGTGCTGGTGTTGCAGGCATTGTTCTATTCAGCTCTGCTTTGTGCACGTGAGATGCTTGCTCCTGAGGAAGCTTCTGCAGACCTTACGAGGGCACTGGACAACCGGTTAGTCGCTTTGTCAATTCACATCCGGGAGTACTACTGGATTGATATGAAGAAACTGAATGAAATTTATCGATACAAGACAGAGGAGTACTCATTTGATGCGATCAACAAGTTCAACATCTACCCAGATCAAATCCCTCCCTGGCTTGTGGACTGGATGCCCCACAGAGGAGGCTATCTTATTGGAAACCTGCAGCCAGCACACATGGATTTCCGTTTCTTCTCACTTGGAAATCTGTGGGCTATAGTATGCAGCCTTGCCACCACGCAGCAGTCCAATGCTATATTGGATCTTATTGAAGCCAAATGGTCTGATCTTATTAGCAATATGCCATTGAAAATTTGTTACCCAGCGTTAGAGGGTCAGGAATGGCGAATCATCACAGGAAGTGATCCTAGGAACACGTAAGGTTTCTTCTTGAAATCTGTTGTTTTTGCATTAATGGGACTTTTAATTTGAAAGAATGAATATATCGTTGCTTTTTGTGCAGGCCTTGGTCTTACCACAATGGAGGTTCGTGGCCTCGTTACTCTGGCAGGTAAAGTCCAATCTGATATGCACACTTCTTGTTCATGCTAGTTCTGTTCTTGTTTTCTCATGGACTAATATATCACAATTATCCTTCAATATAAGGAGATGAATGTCTTGCATTAACATGGAACAGTAATTTGTTGAGGGTCAAATGCATTTAAAGATTTGTTAGGTGTGCTTATTTTAGCTCTGATTCACTTGATTTATACAAGCAAGCTATGCTGTGTACCAAATACTTTGTTTTCTTTCCTTCTTATCCTTTGAATTTAGTGTATCACCAATCTTTGTTCTTTATCAGCTTTTGTTTTCTTTTGAAAAACCACCCTGTTTATTTGCAACTTCCTTATCCCAGTTGCTGTTTTGTGAAAACATTACTACTGATGTTACTTATTCCCTCTACAACCAATAGTTTGACTCCAAGTTCTTTTTTTTCCTAATCCTTGAGTATGTGGTCTTGCAGCTAACTGTGGCATGCTTAAAATGAATAGACCAGAGATTGCAGCGCAATCAAGATTGCTGAAAACATCTAGCAAAGGATAAGTGGCCAGAGTACTACGACACCAAAGGAGCAAGATTCATCGGGAAACAGGCACGACTGTTCCAGAGCTTGTCTATTGCAGGTTATCTGGTGGCAAAACTCCTCATCGAAAACCCAAGTGCTGGTAATATTCTAGTGAATGTCGAAGATGCAGAGCTTTTGAATGTCTTCTCTTGTGCGTTGAGTGCTAATCCAAGGGGAAAACGAAGAAAAGGACCCAAACGGAGTTTCATCATATGAATTGCTGGAATGATTGATTTTTATTTGGGTAATGTGTCTTTCCACTTACGAATGCAGATTTTAGCCCGCAAAAAATCTCATGTTTTTTCATGAGATGGGCCTGATTCTTGTGTCAAATTCATAAAAGTCACTGTATATACAAGTCTTCTGTGTACCCGTTTTATACGCCTTCAGTTACGTTTTGCAATGTTTTTCTCTTTAACATGTGATGTTTAGGTAAAAAGAACCATAAACATATATTGCTTTCTAAAGAAATTGACCATTTTACAAATGGAGTTTCGCTTACTATTTCAACTCTATTGATAAGCATCAGGCTTGCTTGTATGAGTGGCGTCGTAGTACTATGTTAGAATATATACTTGCAATACAGAATCATGTTAATATATTAGATAGTAATCTATAACGGATCCACTTTTTCATACAAAACAATTTTCGGGCAATCAAAAACCGAAGACAATAGTTTTATTCGAGTACAACTTTCATGCAAATTTTTGATTGTCAACGGGAGTGTGGGATATTGTTAAAATAATGTGCATAGTTTGGACTGAAAACTAATATTTACTCTTGCGGTATTGTGCCATTTTGGACATGAAGAAAAACACTTTGATGTGGAGCTGTACAAATTGGGTTGATTCCACATTAAATCTTGCGAGAATCTTGGATTTCAGCGTGAATCAATTCAGTGCTAGAGCGGCTTAGCTACCTCGCATGGCTATCATCTCCCTTTTCACACACTAAATGCTTCCTCCCACAATCTATTCAACACTGACGAAAACATAAAATAAAGAATTTTAAGAAAATTCATTCCTGCAACAATAGCAGTAGAAAATAGTGTGATAAATACTATACACAAGATGAAATAGACAAGATTCTGTATTCCATCTACATTGGATTGCCTTATCCAAAATCCTGAGTCTCAGACTTCAGAAAGAGCAAATAACAATGACAAACAATACATCATACTGTATACATTCGTCCCAATCATGGTTAATAATTAGAGAAAGTATTTTCATTGCATAATGGCGTAAAAATCATTTTATCTGCGGATGCAAAGTGGAAAAGACAAGGAAGTTGATAACAATAGTTTCTACTTGAGTAGAAAAACGCGGTCCATCTATAGAAGACTTGTGCCATCAATATTTTTTCAGCAGCAACGCACATTTTTGGTTTTTCATTATGGTTTTTATACTTAACACGAAAGTAGACCCGCTCTAATACCAACATTTTGAAAAACCAATCAAAAGCTAAGTACGAAAAACTAAATATCTACCAGCCCTCCCTCTTCCGTCATGTTGCGTAAACAAGAGAAAAAAATATGAAGGAAAACATACCTTATGCCCTTGAAATTCCTCACCTCAAAATTTCTGTGTAAATACTTTAGGGTAGGGAAACTCTGTTTATGGTTTTGATAGTGGGGAGTCCAAGAAGGAATAAACTTTCAAAAGTGATACTTGAGTTTGAAAAGAATGAGTATATATTTATTATTATTATTAATATTATTATTTTATAGGCCTATACCAAAAGGCTGGGCCTACAATTTATTAAATTATTAGTGATTTCCCATACTAACAAACAAGAGAATTGGGTATGTAACATTTACATTGCCCATCACACAGATCAATAAGAGTGTTTCATATATATGCATGATGCTTTGTATTCCTCAACACCCTCACCATTTTTATGTGCTGCTAACTTCCAAAACACATTTACACTATACGCTATATATATATATATATATATGTGCGTGTGTTACAGGAAAGAGGAAATCTCGAGTTAGAAAGAAAGGAAAAAGAAAAGAAAAGAAGCCACTAACCTACTTGAGCATTCATTATCACATTCTCATTTTGCTAGAACATCTCAAACTCTACGCCATCTCCCTCTCCTCAAATTCTGTGGGAGCTTGCTTTTTACTCTGAGAAACAGTGTCAGAGATAACATTCCCGAATTGAAAACTTAGGCATCTCCGGTGGCGTCTCGCATCTGATCAGAGCCCAGTTAAGCCCCTCGAAAACGGATGCTGCTTGATTTCCGCCGCCCCCTTCGCAGACCCCAGCCTACACTCCGCCTCCTTCTTCAGCAACCGTCTCATCAAGTCTCGAGCTTGAGAGCTAACTATAGGAGACTGTGGAAACTTGAGGCACTGCGACACCACATTCGATATAGTATCCTCGTTGCTGGATCCTTTGAAGGGTGTCTTGCCATACAAAAGCTCGTAGAGGAAGATCCCAAAAGTCCACCAGTCCACTGCACTACCGTGGCCCTCCCCTTTGATGACCTCTGGTGCCAGGTATTCGTGTGTGCCCACGAAGGAGTTGGATCGTGCAGTGACGGGCTCGACTACCAGCTGTGGGAGAGGGATGACCTGAGCGGCTAGCTCGGATTTTAGCTTGCGGGTTTTGGCTGCAGAGGTTAGGAACTTGGCTGTGAAGCATGAAAGCTGCCATGATGGTTGGAGGCAGAAGGGATGTATGCAGCTGGAGTCCGAGCAGGGACTCGACATCTTCTTTGGTGTCTCAGCAACAAGAGAAGTAGATTTGAGTAGTGTAGGATTTGCAGCGCATCTGAGGGATAAGTCGAAATCAGAGAGCATGATGTGACCGTCTTCACGAACCAAGATGTTTTCAGGCTTCAAATCTCTGTACACCACGCCGAGCATGTGAAGGTACTCCAGCGCAAGGAGTATTTCAGCAGCATAAAACCTGCACGTTTTAATAGCCCAGCATTCAGATTATCAAGTACAAGAGACCAGTTTGAAGAGATTCAAATGCATTCACAAGAATATGCAAAAAGTCAAGAAAGATAGATCTTCCGATACCGCAACCCCACTCGGGTATTTTGAAACTTTTTGCTTCATCTTCCTATCGAGAAGGCACAAGATGTCACGAGGCACACTCCGGTGCCTCCAGAGTCCAGATGCACGGTGCATCTGCCCTAATTAATTCCTAATTGTGATTAATAAATTCTAATTATGGATTATTAAACCCTATTTAAAGATTGGTGAAACCCAATTGAGGTGAATGCACCGTACTTCCATCCAGATGTACACATGTTTTTCCATATTGGAATTAGTTGTCCATTCACCAGTTTTCCAGCAAAACATCATTACAACTACTTCAAATAAGAAAGCCTCATCGCCATAACCTTTTTAACTGATTAATCTAAACTAGCTGCCTTAAATTCTCCAAAACTCTGTATCTGGTATTAACTACAAACGCTGAATATATCTTCCCAGCAACAGAGAATACATGTTTGTTATAACCTTCTTTTCTTTTCTCTGCCTAGATCACAGATCAAATTTTGGAGCATATATTGGTTTGGAACCTGAAATCGCCTAAAGTTATTCTCAAGTATTTGTTTTTTTCCTTCAGCTGATCATGTTTGGGAGGTCATTTGAAAAGTGAAGCTTACTAGCCGTAAAGCCGAACAATTTACCTGGCTGCTTTCTCTGGAAAACTCCTAGCAAGCTGTTTTTGGCGAAGTACGTGCAGATCACCCCCGGGACAGTATTCCATAACTAAACACAGATACTTATTCGTCGTAAAATGGGTATAAAGTGTAGGAAGAAAAGGATGATCCAGAATTTCAAGGATCTCCTTTTCGGTTTGAGCCCTCTGCATTTTCTTTCTGCTACTCAAAAATTCATTATCCATAACTTTCACAGCAAAGAGGCAGCTCGTGCCAATCAGCTGAGAGAGGTAAACTGTGCCGATATCTCCACCACCTATCTTCCTCAAAAACTTAAAATGTGTCATGCCCAATCTACCATGCTGCTTCTGGATAGCAGTTATGGCTTCCCATCTCAAGTCCTTCGACATGTGAGGCCGATAGCCACTTTGACTGGACCCACTGAGATAACTCTCATCACTATAGCTTGTTGTACTGCTATATTCTCCTATGCTACTTTTTGAACTTTGAGAGAACTCTCCCTTATCCCTTGATCTTTCATCAGCTTTCGTCACAACACCCTTTGTTTTGCTAAAGGTATGTGGAACGTGATAATGCTTACTAGCACTAGAATCTAAGGGATTCGAACTGACTGCAATGTCTGCATTAGTAGTGCTAGATGATGGGGATGATTTCTCCAAGTCTTTCCATCGCTTTTTCAAGACAGATTCCGGTGTTTGGTGGGTGTGTTCACTAGTCTCGTGATCGTTATCATTCTTAGGTCCTTCACCGAGTTGAATGCGATTCTTGGTAGTAAAGGTCCTTTTTGGCACAATCTTCTTCTTGGCAATGCTTTGGGTTCCTAAGTTTTGTTCACATAAACCAAAACCTTTCTTGGGGCTTCGATTTGCTGGGTTTTGCATGATTCGACGATAAAGATGCAGATTCGACAGCCTTGTGTGATATATTTGACGAGCTTCTTTCAGGTACTAATGATATCTCCATCAAATTCCTTTTAACCTCATCACGAGGCTGACCAGCTTCCCTGGCCTCGATAACTACAGTCATATCCATCTTTTTGATAGCTCCTACTTCTGAAATCCCAGGAGAAGCAGACTGCCTCGACATGCGCTTCTTCACTGCAGCCATCTCCGATGCTTGAGAGATGCATAACCCTCTCAGGGCCTGTTTCAAACTCACTGGTTCCGAAATCCCAATACCCGAGACATGAGAAGGGCCAACTCGTATTGGCCTCTTCATGGCACTTTTGTGTAACATGTCTTTGACATGCCGTTCTGATTGACCAATACCTCGACGAGAGCTCCCAATCTCGATTGCTTCAAAGATTTTGTTGATGTCATCCTCAATACTAGGCTTCTTTAGAGATTTCCCCAAATGACGCTTTCCAGTGTCTCCACTGTTTTTAGATTCAGAGTCGTAGCTCTCTGTCAACTCGATTATTTCATGAGTACCATGTGACGCACTCATGATCGTGGAAGGCAAACCGCAGGTGATTTTTCAATCATGCCAGAATTTTAATTTGCAGTCATGCAAATTACCTTGAATTTTACAGAAGACAAGGTATCAGCTATACTTTCAAGAAATTATCAACCAATATTCAGTTTAACACAATAACGAGCCGTTTTTGCATCACATGGTGCTCTCTTCTATGTTCCCACACAGATGGAATTTAATGTAAAATGGGAAAGAAGAAAAAACCACACGACTTCAACAATTTTAGGCAATGAGCTCGTCAGAAAATGTGTCGGTTTTGATGGCAATTCATCCACTGGAATTGCTCCATCAATCACTTTACATCAGAACTGAACTTATAGTTTCCAGTCCAGTTCTAAGTTCTAAATGTTTGTGCTGAAAAAGTAGTCTGCAAAATTTTCATAACTTTAGACAACAAGAAGCAGATCCATAAGTTCAGTTCAAGCAAAAATCTTACTTTTCTTCTTTTACATATTTGATTTCCTTCCCTCTTAAATCTAGGAATTGTTTCATACTAAAATCCAAGAACTCTTCGAACTCATTAACCGATTACACAAAACGACGATCACATGAGCTAGTCCAAGAAATTCACAGAACCATGGCATTGAAATTAACCAAAAAAATGAAGTTCACAAAATGCAGAGGGACAAAAAGGTTTACCTTTTCATTGAATTTGAAAACCACAAAGATCACCTTTTAGGCACAAAAAGGAAAAGGCACAAACCATTAGCACAACCTAATTATTCTTTCTTGTTCATAAATTAAAGCCCACTTTGAGTAAATTGAATGAGAAAAGATGAAAGGAACTGATCAAAAATCTCATTGATTACATGTTGTCTCTCTCATTTCCAGACTATAACAAGGATATATCGAGAAGCTGGACCACTCTTCCTTGGAACAAGAATTCACAACATTAGCATATACCCCAAATAAGGATTAAATGCAAAGAACAAAAAGAGAAGGTACCTGTTGAAAGGATCAAAGCAGCAAGATGAGTGCAAAACAAAGGCTTTCTCTCCCTCTCAAAACTTTCAAAATAGAAAGAAAAATGAGCATAAAGGAACGCAAAACAGAAAAAGAAAAGAAAAGGGGAAACAACAAAACCCCACAAATTATATTCGAAGAAATATATACAGGACCAGCAATTCAATTGCTTTTTTATGTTACCCCTCAAGAAGGACACAAGAAAACGAGGGTCGGTGTAATTGCCAAAATTGAACTGGGGGGGAGTAAAAGGGCACCATACAAGTGAAAACTGTAAAGGAGAGAGAGAGAGAGAGAGAGAGAGGGAGCGGGGAATTCTTTATGCAAATCACGAGAAGAAGCGGCGTTTTCCTTTTTGCGCTATGAATGATGATGATAAACAGTAGTTAGTCTAATTTCTAAATACTACTCTACTTTATTTGGGTACTGAAATGGCGGAAAAGGGAGAGTTCAAGAAATTGGATATTTAAAATCAAGAATTCTTCGACTATAAAGAGCGAGAGGGCATGTCGATGTACGTAGTGGTAGTTGCTGTGTAGGTGTGAGGTTTTAGTGAAGGGTGGTGTGTATCAAACTGAAATCAACGCCATTGATGTGGACGTCATTCTTTCTCTTAAATTTTATTTCAATTTTCAACCACCTTAACTTGCTCTTTGTGTCGTATAATGCAGTCTTTGGTACGAAAGATTGGCCCAAGATTGCTAAGGTATCTTGGTCTATCCATCCATTTGGTATCCTAACAGGTATCTTGACCTATCCCGAGGCCCAGTGAAACATGGTTCTGCAGGTAAAACAATGTTTCTTTTTAGAATACCCATCTCTCCTATGAGTCGAGTTTGGGTATCTTGCTCCAACCTATCGCTCCTACCAAATATGATCACCACAATAATCTAACCAATCACTTTTTTAATATTTAATTAATTTCTTTTTATTTTATATATTTTCTTTAATCCAACCATATCTATTTTTAATGATTTATTTATGACCACTCAAATCACTTAACCATAATATTATATATTATTATTTTATTTTTAATCATAATATAATTATTTCAAATAAAAATAATTAAAATAAATCTAAATTATTAGAAAAAAAATCGTAAAGCTAAAAAAAGTGCAAATGGACATAAAATAGAAAAAATGACAACCATCATAATCATAATACGAAAATGAAGCTTCCAAGTATTTTAGCTTTTTAAAGAAAATTGAATCCAACCAGCCAGGTTGGTTTTGCAAGCGATACTCATAGTCTAATGTCGTTCTATTTAATCCTTCAAACAAAAAATACCATTCTATGTTATTCTAATATTATCAATATATGATATAATTCTCTTGAAATCCATTACATGGATTGGGGTAGTTTTGTATAGTTATATCCTCGATTGGTGTACTTATGACAAATCCTATTTATGAGTAATAAATCGTAAACCACGCAAAAGAAAATATTTTATATGTTGTAAAAATCACAATATTACTCCAAATTACAAATTCGACACGATTTTAATCTTCACAAATTGAACATCATTTTTTTTAATTTTGCTGTAAATTAGGCGTGGCCAATTTATTTTCCTTCTAGATACTAACGTCCTAATATATGTACCACATCAAAATACACGTTCATATGGAAATAAAGTCGGCCATGTTAAAATTCAATAGTGTAAAAAATTGAACGTTTAAATTGCACAAATATCAAAATATGGTGTCAAATCTCTCCTTGAATGGTCTACTAAAGCGAAAATACTTGTGACTAAAAGTATCAAGTTCGACTTTTACTAACATCTTATAGGTCAAGTCTATCGCACAAAATTCCTAAATGGGTTTACTTAGTACACACTTCAATAGTGACTGAGGGTATTATTTAAAAGTAGGATTTAATCAACGTACACCCCATGACAATCATGAAGTTACAATTATCATAAAAAAGATGATGTTAAATTTGTGTAGTACTCTAATATAATGTTGAATTTGCAACTTGATGTAAAGGTTGTGATTCTTGGAGTAATTAATCGGTGTCAACCTACCCCAAGAGATGTTGAAATTTATACGAAATAGAAAATCGAACAAATCTGGATACTCTGAAAGTCGTGTAAACACTTTCAGATCAAATCAATTCGAAGGTACTATCGAATTATTCGATCGGATACAATTCAAAGTTCGAACGTTTTGTATGTTCTTTGAGTTTCGAAAATTCTCTTCAATGATCAGAACGTTTTCCTTTCATCAAACCGACGATATCGGTTTTTGAATAAAACGGTTTTCGCTTTGCAATCATATTATAATTGCAAAATAGTCCTCGTAATTCGAAATTAAATTTCGATGAAATTTCGTAAAGTAATCGACCGGGCGCCTTGGACCCGTCGGTGCGCCCCCTGGACCCAGCGAAGGCCGCCGCCTGACCTGCTTTCGGGGGCGTTGCCCCCGAACCCCACCGACATAATAAATTCATATAAGCGTGCACTCCGCACCACCCAACTTATATAAAGTATTATTACGACGACACTGATCAAACAAGTCAATCCAATTACACTAAAATATCCAACAAGAGATACAACACTGCCTCCTACAAGAAAATCCCTCAAGGGATTGCTGAGGGTTAGGGTTGTTGAGGATCTCTTAATTAGAAAAGACTATTATACTCTGCATGGCAAAGGTAAAATACCTCATTCATTCCACAGAGCTATATCATTTTATCACCGCATTACATACTTATTCCATCTCTAAAATTCTCTCAAACTTAACGGGTGCTTACAAGGATCGAGCTCCTCCAGCCCCTTTATGCATATTTCCGACATGTTTTCACGAGGAACCCAACCAATTCCAAGTATCTCCTCCAATAGTCACTCTTAAGTACGTTTGTTTGCTTTTAAAAAAGTAAATTTGTTTAAACAATTTTATTTGAATGTTAATGTAAGTTGGACCCGATTACATGGGACAATGAAACAAAACAATCAAGACTAGCTTGAAAATTAAGATTCCTTAGATTCAACGAGTTATTATGTACAGGTTTAAAGATACTTTGGATAATTTTTCACTCAAAGAATGAATACAAATTTCTAGTTACATAAGGGTCAAATATTGCATTACATTTCTTATAATTTTATATTTTTGGGGTTGGGGATAGGAGGATGGGATTCATTTTCCTATATCATATAAGCTAGGTTAGGGATATTTTCCTATTTACTTTCGTGCATTTAACTTAATTGATGAAGTGAAAAAGCTGCAGTTTTGCCACCCCTACCTACTAACCAGTAATCACATTTGAAAGAAATATATTGCAGTAGTTTTCTTTTCTTTCCTCTAACATTTTTGCAGGGATCTTTCCTTCTCCAATTGAATTAAATAAATGAAATTGAAAATATTTGGATCATGGGACATGAGGGTGAAGGTTGGTTGGTTTAGGCTACCCCAACAACCGGCACCACTCGAAAATTTTCACAACGGCTCGTTCACTTACACAATAGACGGACGTCATCTTGGGCATTTTTCCCCCTTTCTGAAAAGAGATTAAATTGATCAAATCTCATGATCTAAGTTTTGAAATAAAAAAAGAATCCCCTCCTTTTTTATTTAAAGCCAACAAGAGTATATGCAAGAAAATTAGATGGGAAGATCAACCACAAAGTTTGATGATTCATTATTCAGGTATAAAAACCCTCTCTTGTATTTCACCTTCCAAAGTGCGTACAATCATCACAAGTACTTTCTCATAACTCTAGGGTCGATCATGAGATTTTAATTGTCATGTTCAAACATGAAATTATGTATTGTATGTCCCTAATTTATCTTGTGGTGGAAAATAAAGACAAAAAATTACTTCTTAACAAATGCAAAGTATTAATAGTGACTCACTTTTATGCTTCATGTCACTATAAAATGCCACTCAAATTCAACATCATGCAGTTTACATGATTTATTCAAAATTTATTTTACGTAATCAATACACAATATATGTTGATGAATAACATGAAGTAATATAAATATTATGTGGAAATATATATATATATATATATATATATATATATATATATATGTGTGTGTGTGTGTGTGTGTGTGAAGTGATTATCTTGTGGACACTCCTTATAGTGTAAACATGAGGAAAAATATCAACCATTGATAAATCAATATGAACGCTTTAGATTCAATGCACAAATTATGACGTATGTGTACAAATACATAATTATATGCATAAAATATACATATAACTAATTCAGATATATGCACACTTAAAATAACCATTAGATTTTCAAATCTAATGTATATTATTTGTTCTCATTTATGTATGTTAAGAATTATATGTATATAAACCAATTCATATATATATATATATATATATAGGGAGGTTAACGTGAGAACCATTTTATTGTGAGAACGTGAGAACCAAAAATGACGAATTCACGGTGAAAGTTGATGAATCCATTGGAAAGTTATCGAATCCAAAAATAAAATTTTCGTCCTCGTGGGATTCGAACCCGGTGAAAAATCTTAATTGTTGAATTCATTAAGTTTCTTAACGGATCCATCAACTTTCATAACGAATCATTTGGTTCTTAGTTTTAGGATAAGAATGGTTCTCATTTGAACCAAACTCTATATATATATATATATATATATATATATATATATATATATATATATATATAGGGAGGTTATGGTGAGAAAGGTAGTAAGTGTAAGAAATGAGAATAAATCACAACCATTTATTTTTTAAAATCAACGTCCATGATTTAAAACAATCAACAAAATATTGAAAAAATTCGAACAACATAATCTTGTAAAATACGAATGAAGGGTAAAATTGGACAAAATGGTAATCTGATCTATGGAAAGATATGAGATATCTTTCCATCTTCCGTCAAAAAGCAAGGAATTAAACACGTCCGTTCCTAGGCAAGATATCTATCATATTTTGATTTTCTCTATCATAATGTAAAATGAATGTAGCATATTCTAAATACGCATAAAATCTGTGATGATCTAACAAGCATACTTGATATTGTTATATCATATCTTATTGTTTAATGTATCATATCTTGTAAACATTGTTTCATTATTGCACATATGAAAATATAATGTCATATAAAGTTGTTTGTGTATCATATATATCATGATATAAATATAGCACATTAATAACACATTTACAACCCATTGTTCATTATTAGACACATGAAATTCTATATCATATTTTGTTATAGGCCCATCATTGTTCATTAGTATTTATAAGAAATTCTATATCATATTTTGTTTCTTGTGTATCATATCTTATTATTTGATGTATCATATCGTATACGCATTGTTTTCTTATTATTGCACGGATGAACTTACATATCATATATTGTTTTGGTGTATCATACATTTATATAAATGTAGCACATAAAAACACATTTACATATCCTTAAAACTATTTATATCATATACTTTGTTAGATTTTCATATCTTTGTACAAAATATCTTATTATTGTGTACATCTTGATAAAACAACATGATGGGTGAATAAACATATGATCTGTCATGTTGGTGTATATTGTATCATATTTTGTTTTTATTGTAGCATATATTGTTAACACAAACATATTCCAAAGAATTGGGTGTAGTATATATATAAAAACCATGAACACAAATATAGTGTGACACTCTACAATGTAGAATGTGCAGAAACTTTGTAACATATGATACGTAATAAAGCCCGATGTTCATACGATTATCATTAACAAAATAACAAAAACATCAATCTCATACCTAAACCCTCCATTATCTTCGTAATTGATTTGTGATCTTAATTTCAAAAGAGAAAATGGACGACGAACAGTGATTTTTTTCTTGCGAAAGTTAACAAAAAAAAAATCTGCTCATTAACTACCTAATCCCATAATTATAGCAACTACCTTTTAAAATAATCTTTAATTACAAAGTTACCCTCTTAAAAATCGAATTCAGGTTTAATACATTGCACACGATGTGAAAAATGTATCATACGTGTTATCTAATCTTGCACGTCGATTTCATTAAATAAAAGGCTGGATTTCATTCTTATTTCTCACATAATTATCTATTCTCATATGATCTCTCCCTATATATATATATATATATATATAGGATTGAGTTCAAATAAAACACATTCAAAAATAAGAAATGAGAACAAATTTGAACCATTGATTTTGAAGATGTGTGGTTGTGATTAAATCAAATTAGAGTATAATGGTAATTACGTATTACTTAAAATAACCGTCCCTTAATTATAGGGAATGTGATAACTTAATCTTTAACCATTGATTAATGGCAAATGGATGATCAAGATGAATTCTCATTTCTTATTTTAAGGGGTTTGTATTATAACCAACCCTATATATATATATATATATATATATATATATATATATATATTTTTAAATTTCGAGGATTAAAAAACTTATTTAAAAATGAATATATTATTTGTAGACGTGATATTGAGCTTTGCAAAATTAAAGTTAAGAATCAAAATTGAAGACAGTTGACGAGATTCATAAGATTTATAAAAAAAAATGAGAGAGAGAGAGAGAGAGAGAGAGGGGGGGGTCATTTAGATTTGGAAGAAAACGAATTCTAATTTAGACAAGAACTTGTTGCATTCCGGCCTTAATTAGGATTCTTAAGCCCTATTATGATTAATTTCTAATTAAAAATTATTAAGTATAATTAAAATTCCATTAGAACGGATCCATCTTAATCCCGAGTACACCGAAGTGTGCTTCATTTGTTTATATCCACTAAAACTCCCATGCTTGCTTAATTAATTATTTTTAACATTATTTTTCCCTTATAGCCCTTGTTACAAAATATCTAGACAAAACAGAATGTTTATAACAAATAGCACCCGCTCTACTAATAAAAGGGAAAAAATGAAGATAAATAAATTATGGCATGCCATAAAAACCTTTTTCTTTTACCCAAAAACAATACCTTTCTGGGATGTTAATTGTACAGCTTTGCACTTGCTCATTTCTCCGGAACAATTTTTTATCCGATTTTATGGACAGAAAACTTCGCGTTTTGGTTATCTGATATTTAAGCTTCAAATGTTTGAGGAATGGAATTTTATTTTCAAAAATAATAATAATAATAATAATTCAATATTTAAAATTTTCTGTCTTATTTCATAGCTGAACGCAATATGCCAAATTTTATATTGTTGTACACGTCTTATGATGTATTGATGTACTAGATAGAGTGCGACGAGAACTAGTCGTTGGAGCTTCAAAAACAAAATTATCCACAACTATATCCATATTTTGTAATTGAGGTGACGACTTTATTGTGTGGCCATGTCCCATGTTGCCTATACAGGAGTAGTAGGCTTTGAAGTTCATTTAAAAGTTCATTTAAGACAGTTACGTGTAAAATGGATTTATATAAAGAAAAGCTTATATGTTCGAATTTTATTAATATCTTTATGAGTTTGATTTTGTTAAAATAGTTTTTAAAATATAATTTACTCATCATATATGATTTACAAATTATTGTAAAAAACATAAGATTTATTCGACACACATGAAATGTGACAATTGCGAATTCCCCCTATTATCAATAAAAAATAATAATAAAAGAGAAGGCTTTGAATTCAGGTTAACTTCCTCCACATTTTATGGATTGACGCGACTTGCATAAACAGTACTGCAAATATAGGGCTACCCCACTTTATAGTGTGTAGATCTATTATCTTTTTATGATATGACTATGCGTTTCAACTTTGTGTCCTGTTCTTGTCAAAGTGAATAAGAACCAAGTTGACTAATAAATATACTTTTAAAGTAAGTATGATAATTAAAAAAATATTTTCTAGCCATTTTTGTTATTAGAAATCGTGAATAGTTTTGAAATCTAGAGAGAGAAAGCCGATTATGATAGATTTAATAACACATTGTGTTTTATTTGTTATTGGATTGTATACATTTTGTTTAATGTGTTATCAAATCCACCACAACTTGACAATAGATGTAAGTTCAGTGAATCTATCAATTTCCTGTAATTTGGTTTGGTGATGCGGACTTTTAATTTGCACAATGGTTCTCATAAATGCCTCAAAATTAATGGTTTTATAAAATTTAAAAGCATTGTTGGAGGTGATTGATGGGAAATTTTATAACCTACATCCTCTCTCACACGATAATATTTTATTAATATAAAGTGAAAGATGATGCAATACACCTACATGTTATATAGAAATCCCGTGATTGATCTATCGTGTCAAAGCCCGATAATGGATATATATTCACTGAACTTAACATCTATTGTCAAGTTGTAGTGGATTTGATTTTACATCAAAAATGTATGATCATGTCAACAACAATCCCATAACAAGTAAAAACACAATATATATCTAGACTAAAAGGTCGGTCATAAAATATAATTAATCATAGAATAAAAGCTAAAAGGACAAAATTAACTGTATTAAAGAATGAATCCCTCTTAATCAAAATTAATAGCCTTCACTTTTTCAACCCTCTTTCTGTGGTTTTCAAATGATGTATCATATGTAGCCGCTATAATATTACAGCATCGTTCCTGACATTTTATAAGCCCTAGGCAAAATAAGAAATATAGGCCCCCATTTTTTAAAATTCATATAAAACCAGTTAAAACTTATGTTTCTTTACAATAGTTTGCAAACGACACAGGACGACCAAACCACACTTGAAAAATCGGGTGTGACTGACTTGAACTTATAGAAGCGATAATGAGGTTTGAACTTGTGACCTTTGGTCACATGAACTCACTTAACCATTAGACCGTCCAAAAGGATCCCTTATATTATACTCCCTCCGTCCCCCATATTCCTTCCTAGTATTCCATTTTGGGACGTCCCCCAAAATTCTTCCTATTCTATTTATGGAAACTATCTTTCCAACTTTACCATCAATAATATTCTTTAATTACACCTTTTACCACCTATGGCCCACCACTATTTCTCTTTTCTACCCTCAACAACCTATTTATTTACACCTTTTACCACCTATGACCCACCACTAACTAATTTAATATTATATTAATGTGGGACCCCTATTCCACTCACAATAACTCAACAACTTTTATTAAAACCCGCACCCCATATTCCTAGGAAGGAATATGGGAAGTGAGGGAGTATTATAAAATAAATTAAATTTATAAATTTAAGTAAAATTCAAGTGATCTACAAATAAAATAGATAATAAAAAGCATCAAAACATATACAACTTACTTGTCATCCTTATATTTCTATATCTCAACTCTTATCTACGATACGATATCATAAAAAACAATTTATTCGAGTATTTGCAGATGCAAAACCATTAATAATCACATTAACATCAATATTTTCTAATATATTTTGGGACCAAATGAAAACATATATCTATAAGTAAAATATATAAATATTTAATACTTTGAACTTTAAAATAAAATAAAATATTTAAGTGATATAATATTTTAAATCCAAATAAATCTATATATCTATAAATAAAATTAATTTTTTAAAATAATTTAGACCCTCTGAGATGGTGGGTCCTGAGCGATCGTCCAGGTGGCCTACTCTCCGGGCGGCCCTGAATATTATTATTTCTTTGACAAGAAAAAAATAGATGTTTGAATCATGCTCTACGTCATATAATTATATCCTCAACAAACCCATTCTTTGGATCAATGAGAAAAGGCAACTGTTTCTTTTCTTTTTTACCATCTTTTTTTAAACATGTTTTTTTTTTATTATTATTATTTTATCTTATTTTATTTTGGGGCAAAGAGAGACAATTCTCGAACCAAGTTGACCAACTTTCTCATATATACTAGTTTTCTATGGGTAGGATTTGTTTTTTCATAATCAAATCATATTTCACATTGTACTCATTAACCAGTTATATCAAAAACTTGTGTGGAACCGTCTTGTCATGAGATGGGAGTTACAATTAGTATTTTTTTTTATATCATGGGAAAACCGCAGCCGTTACCTTAGGTGCGCACTAGGTAAACCCCACGTTCCTGTGCAATAGCCTGCATACCACACAGGACATGTAAACCACACTTAGAAAACTAGGTATAACAGGCTCAAACCGATAGAGACGTTTGGTGGTGTTCGAACCTGTGACCTCTCGGCCACAGGAACCCACCTTAATCATTTCTAAGAAAAGATGAAATTAGTTTGTTGAACTACTTAAAAAAGGAAATGGAATCTCTACCCCAGAATTTTGATTTCAATTTATATACCATTACCCAATTTACTATTTTAATAGATTAAAATATTTTAATAGTTAGAATACTAGTCACAGCAGCAACAACAAGAAGTAGAATTGCCCAATTCAACACCGATGGATGGGTAAGCTCTCCTTAATCTTAAGGATTCCATATATAAAATCTGCCTGTGACGAAAATTTTGTTTTAAATAAGTTGGAAAGAATTTGAATACCTAATTGATTACACAAGGGTAATATAAAATATGTCCAGCCTGTAACATTAATTAAAGTAAATTAATGCAGGTATGCAAAATCTGTATATGCTTATCGTCTGCAATATCTCTTGGAAAAATAAATACATTATTGTTCCAAATGCCATTTATTTTTCTGTGGCCTACAATTATAGTCTCAAGGATGTGAAGCAACGATCTTAACATTTACAACTTATATATTTTTATTGAAAATTTATAGATATAAGTGCAACAATTGTCATAAGAATTGGCTTGATTTTTTTTATTTTTTATTTTACTAAAAGACAATGCAAATTTATTTAAGAATACTTACATGAGACATGGATATTACCCATCATAATAGACAAGAGTTTATTCCATTCCATACATATGATGATTCAACTTTCAGAGTCAATCTCGATAATATATGAACAGCAACATTACACTCACATTTTATATTTTTAAGAATTAGATTGATTGTACCCCGATTTTAGCTTAATTAGTTAAGAGTTAATAGATTTAAAATAAGAATTAGATTGATAAAATCTAAAAAGTTCAGCAAATAAAGCAGACATGATTCCCGTATAAATGAAATGGTGATATCACACGGGAAGAAAATTACTCACATATGACATACCTTTGATGGATATAGAACGGATCGGCATTATACTCACATTACTTTAGTAGCCTTGTAAATTTTAATCGACCTAATATATCTTTTATATTATTAAGAATTAGATTGATTGTACCATGATTTTAGCTTAATTAATTAAGAGTTAATAGATTTAAAATAAGAATTAGATTGATAAAATCTAAAAAGTTCAGCAAATAAAGCAGACATGATTCCCGTATAAATGAAATGGTGATATCACACGGGAAGAAAATTACTCACATATGACATACCTTTGATGGATATAGAACGGATCGGCATTATACTCACATTACTTTAGTAGCCTTGTAAATTTTAATCGACTTAATATATCTTTTATATTATTAATATTACATAAATATTTTTTGAAATAAATTGATAGTCATTTGCGAATCGTACAGAAAAAATAAATTCTACCGAAAAAATATATATAGTGTAATTTTTTTATTTTATTTTTTGATATTATGGGAAGCTCAGAACTGCTACCTACTTACATACCGCCCTCTTGGAGTCATGTGCAATAGCACAAAAACCACAGGATATGTAAACCACACTTGGAAAACCAGGTGTGACAGGCTCAAACCTATAGAGACGTTTGGTGAGGTTCGAACCTATGACCTCTCGGCCACAGCCCACATGAACCCACCTTAACTATCGGCCGTCCCTGGGGACAAATATAGTGTATATTTCATCATATGTATTGTGGCATCAACGTAACTAAGATAATCGCATTTCAAGTATGGATTAAATAACATGAAATATATATATATATATATATATATATATATATATATATATAATTATGTATTTTATATATTACAGAAATATATCTTTATGATAATGCAATGTATATTTACAATAATGCATCTGTTTATAAATATAATAAATTATACAAATATTAACTGTCTAAATTAGTTCATAATATTCTTACAGAAAGATAAAAGAATATTTGATCATCTTGTATATGTGATTATGTGTGTGTTTGCACTTACATATTTACCTGAGGTAAAATAACGTATAGAGAAATGGTAAAACAATTCCAATGATGATGGTTTCCTTTTGGAACAAGGAAAGACTTTGAAACTTTTAACGGCGGGTGTTTTACCGAAAGGTGAAGTAAAGACACCTTCCCATTATTGCTATTGATTACTTCATTGAAATAAGAATGACAAAAATCGCTTTCATAATTTTTTTTTTTTAAATCCCTTTCCATTTTCTTATCTAAATAGAAGATCGCTAATTAAATTGGTTGCGTTTCAATAGAACTTCTTCAGTTTCAGTATTTTAGAATTGGACCTTCAGTCAAAATAGGTAATAATAGTCACTTTTAACAAAAATCAGAGTTAGGTAGTCACACAATCTCACTCTCATAAGAATGTGAGTTTATAGCTATTTTTGATTTATGAGACTAAAACACTCTTGATGAGGCCTATCATTTTTATTTTTATTTTTTGAATTTGAGGATGATAGATGTAATTCGTATTTTGATCACTCATTTTTACAAATAGGAGGAATAACACTAAGTAACAATGCTCAAAAGATGATGAGGAATAGGCATCATCATCCGGGATCATGAGGGAAGACTTGTGCTGGCGAAATCACAAAAGACATCGCCTTCCTCGAGCGTCATGTTCGCGGAAGTTAAGGCTATTATTGCAGGTATTCTTTGCTGCGTTGAAAATAATATCTTGCCTTTCCAAGTGTTCTGATTCCATCTTGGCTGCACGACTCATGGCGAAACCGAAGAGGAAAAGGAGTTGTTGCTCAAGAGATTGTTGAGATCCTTCACAATGCTAGATCGTATGCCACGATAGGAGTAGCTCATACGTATAGATCGGCTAACAAGGCCGCTCATACTCGGCTCAATTTGCTTTTAATTGTAATCGTCCAGGTTTGTTGAGCGATAACTTCCCTAAATGGCTTGTTGATCTTGCTAGGAAGACTTGATGGATTAATATGATTATCTTGCTTTCAAAAAAAAGCTCAAAAGATGAGGCCCATCAATAAATTAGAAAAAAATAAAATTTGAATTCTTATCCCACTTTCCTGCTAAACTATTCTTAACCATTTTTTAAATCGAATTTTGGATATTTTTGAATTTAATTCTCTTCGCACGTGTTTTATGCAAATTATGTGTTGTTTTAATCAAGCATAGGTGAAAATACAAGTTATTTATGCATTGATTTTGATATAAATAGTTCGAGAAACTATGTAAATTTTGATTATTTTTATGACATTGTAGAATGATAAGTATGTTGTTGAACATAGATGATTGATTTATATGTACGATCGATTTACAACGCAATATAATTACTACTACGATCGGTTTATGTGTATGATGGGATATGGCCCAACCGCTCGAGCCATCGACAGCCCAAACGAGTGGGGCACGACATTAGTAAGGTAAGCCAAGGTCCAGTCCGTCCACCTTCAAACCCTAACCACCCCCAAACCCCAATCGCCCAAGACAGAAAGACGGGAGTCCCTACAGTCTACATGCAAGACGAAGAGCCCCTACATGGTAGGGGATCAATCCCCGCCAATGGGGGAGTTGGGCACGTCTTTAGGGGGACCTCAAATATGTATAAATAAGAGTGAGATCGAAGGTAGAGGGGTTAGCAAATTACTGAATACTAGAACTCCTTGAGATACTTGCTGTAATCCGATTATAGTAAACATCTTGAGGATCATCTCCTCCGTGGACGTAGATCTTATTCTTGATCGAACCACGTAAAAGTCTCTCGTGTTCTTTACTGCTTTCTCTAAATCTTTCATACTTACGTAAACCGATTTATCAGTGTACACGATCAGTTAGAACATAATACAAATAATAGTACACGATTAATTATATATTACACGATTGATTCATATTTACATGGTTGACCAGAAAACAAAGTGTTTGAATTTGTACACTGTTGACAGGTAAATCAGTTTCAGATATTTTATTTGCGGCCCCTTTCTAGGGTATTTTTGACTTATACAGTTACAAAAGTGACTAGAAAACTCCTACACTTATGAATATTGATAAAAATCATTTTCTTCAAACCAAAAGTGATAGAATGTATACCCCCAATACTATTTAAAACTTGAAATAAATATGTTTGAATTTGAGGTTTTCGGGTTCCGGCATTTGGCATCCTGGCTGGAATGCCTAAGTTTAATGTCCAAATACAATAAAGCTATAGTCTTCTTGTGTTTCCTATCCTTGAACTATGATTGCATGTAGGGGTGTAATCGAACCGAGTCGAGCCGAACACCATCGTGCTCAAGCTTGGTTTGTTTAGTATCGAACCGAGTCTCGAGTTTTATTTGTCAAATATTTCGAGCTTACGAGCTTATTCGAGTTTTAATCGAACCCAAATAAACTTTCTAAATTTAGATATATGTTTAGAATATTGATTATTTTATTTTAAAAATAAATTATTTTATCCACAATAACACAATATATTTATTGATTTCTTATAACAAATCAAAATAGTTAGAGATTTAATACAATAATTACTAATTATAGAAAGAAAATAATTATATCTAATTAATAGTTTTATATTTTCAAAGTAAAACAGTTAACGAACTTGTTCACGAGCTAACAAGCCGAATACTATCATGCTCAAGCTTGATTTGTTTAGCTAATGAGCTTCACTAAACAAACTCGAACGAACTTTTATCGAGTCTATCTCCGAATAACTCACGAATAGTTTGACTCATTTACAACCCTAATTGCAGGGCCAGTAGGATGGTGCATGGTATTCGAGTACCTCTTGTATTCATTGCTTTAAATTTATTTGACTTTTCCAAAAAAAATGTGAAAATATAATAAAATAAAGAAAATATGTGCAATCATTTACACATCACAAGCAAGCGATTTTGTTCTGGACCGATTCGGAGCCAGGACACAAGTCACAACGAACCCACAGTTTTATTGACCTGAATGAGAATACGATGAGTCTAACTCTAAGACCTGTTATATATATATATTTTCAGTTTAATTTTACTTATAAAACATGAAATATATATACATGTAAACATGTACGTATATTATTTAAGTATATTAATAAATTTGGGATGCATGGCAAATTGGGTTATAGTAAAACTTCCTATTTTAATATAGTTACCACTTTGAAATGAAAATACATGAAGCAATCTAGAATATATTTTTTTAAGTAAAAAATGTATAAATGTGTATATGGTTATTATAGGTTTCTATTTTAGTTTCGTAACATTTCTACCAATACAAAAATCGTGCAATATTCATACGAATGTTGTAGAGTAATTGGAAGTATGGCCACAAGTTGGCCTTCACTTATGAAATTATTTCTTTTCTTTTTTGGCTTCATCTATGAAATTCTTAGCAGCATTAATTTCCATTCATCCAGTGCCATGAGATCAACATAACTAATAAAAATCTGCATCTGTAATTGAATAATTTGTGCTGATTAAATGTGTCAATACCAAACAATAGAAGTACTTATAAGATAGTCCAAAATATTTAGCTAGAAGAAGGTTTTTTTTTTTAGAGGGATAATATTTAGCTAGAAGTAGACAATCATACTTCATCAAATAGATTTATCAATGCAATCAAATTCTTATAATTGAACATAGGGCATCTTGATCTGTCTTTGGGACAATATATAACTAACACAACCAATTAATCACACACACGTAGGGAAAATCTTATACCATTTCTTAAAAAAATTATACATAATTATGAGTATTTAGAGGTAATTTCAACAAATTGCCCCAACACTTATACATGAGTCACAGCCACTACACACATACATATATTTGCACGTCAGTAAGATTAATTACCTTATGGTTAGTATTTGAATGTACTATTATAGATTAATAAACTTAATTAATTCTTGTGCGATTACATGCAAAATAAATCAATTACATCATGTACTATTATATATATTTAAGTTCGTGACGTTTAATTACAACTCTATACCTAATACTTGTATTATTGGCCACCCAGAATAGGGAACTTTACACCTATATGATCTTTAGGTTGACGGTTGTCTGAATCAGTACTCATGGAGCTGCTAAGATTAGCGCCAATTAAGTTGGGTAGGATTATCTCTAGCTAAGATTAACTCTGTTTTTAAAAATAATCGATGATATGATTAATTCCCTATTATCTAGATTTTTATAATGGTATTTTGGTTTTTGTAGTGTCCAACTGGAACATTAGGTTGTATAGCAACCTACATAAAATACAGAGAAATATGTTTTATATCTGACTGACTGTACTTTTTCCATTACAAAAGTCTTAAGGATGATATATAGCAATTATTAATAATCATTCATTATTAAAGGGCTAATCAGAGCTTTATAAGGGTTCTAATTAGAGTTCAATAATCTTGTTAATTGAGATTTAATAATCTATATTTATATATATAAGAGAAATCATTCCCAAAATTAATAATTTGTGCTTTTCCTGCCCAAATGATCCTTCCATTTCTGGAAATAAATATAATTTTTATATATTCTATGCGATATATTATATATCAACAAATAATATATTACAATGTTTAAAATAATTAATAATGCGTATTATTTTCTTACAATTACTTTGTCCTCCTGAAAAAATTCAATTAGTTTGGCATGATATTTTTACTATATCTAAAAGTTACATTTCATAAATAATATTTCACCAGTCTTCCTGAAAATTTTCAGTGCAAATTTTAATAAAGGTTGTTGAGTGTTTTGTGAGTGAAATAAGAGTCTCACATTAATGTAGTGTTAAATTAATTAGTGGCGGGGTCATGGATGATAAAATGTGTAAATAAGTGGTGTTGTTGAGAATAATAAATAGGGATAGTGGTGGACCATAGGTGGTAAAATATGTAAATAAGTGGTATTGTTGAGAATAATAAGTAGGGATAGTGGTGGACCATGGGTGGTAAAATATATAAATAAATGATGTTGTTGAGGGTAATAAATAGGGAGTATTAAATATTTTGTGGGTTAGTTTCTATAAATAGAAAATGGAACATTTTTGGAGGACATACTAAAAGGAAAATTAAGAACAAATTTTGGGGACGGGTGTGGTATAATATAAAATACAATAGGAGTTCAAAAACAAAAAAAAATAAAAAATTAATCACTAAATTGTTGATATTGCTACTAATCTAATTCTGATAGTTATTTTTTATTTATTTATTATTGCAAATATGCATGTTTGCACCTTGTTCCACATCTAAATTTGTACTTATATTTTTTACAATTCTGATATTTTACAATTAAAATGACAATATATATTTATATATTGTTATTTTTAATTAATTAAAATATGTAATTATTTATATTTGTGTCCATAGGTTAATTGCGGTGATACCATTACTTTCTTTAGAACAATAACATTACTTTTATATTATATCGATGGATGTTTATGGTTGATTTTTGATAAATTAGTTAATTTTTATTGTTTTGAATTTAAATTCTTTTTTTTTTTGTATACGATAATGGTGATAAAAGTAATTATTAGTTGTGAATGAACTTTATTCGAATGGATACTTACTAAAATTTTATGTTTGTTAAATTACTTATTATTATTTCAAATTTAGTGAATGTTAAAATTATTAATGTGCATCACACGAAATAGTTCATTCATGGAGATTTTTATTATTTGTTAAAATTACTTATATTTATTTTATATATATATATCATGCACAGATTTTTTAACCATGTAAATATATATAGACATATATGTATTTAATATTTATTCATATGGAAATTGGTTAAAATTACTTTTTGATATTTACGTAATACTACGGGAATGTAATTAAAATATTATTTAAAATCAATAATGTATTTTATAATTTTTTTTTTTTTAATTTATAATTTAGTTATTTATCTTTCATAATTTTATTTAACTAAAAACTACTTTGTAATCGCACAAAGGAAAAATATGATTTTCAATTAAAATTTATTAATTTTTAATTAAAATTTATTAATCACAATTATAATTTAATTTGAGCATATAGACATGAACGTGCCTGTGCCTTCTCTGTAATTAGGGTTATGGTTTCCTAGTTCTAGCGGACAATTGCAACACTTCGTGTTACTTGAAATTAGGAACTGTGTCGAATTTGCACGAAACAAATGAATTTTGGTTCTCTCTAAATTTGAAATTTGTTGACTTACGATTATATTAGAGTTGCAATGAACATAATAAATAAAATAAACTCGATTCTTAAAATTAAATTCTGAGAAATAATTTGCAATTGCTATAATTAATTTTTAATAGATGGATTTGGTCTTGGAGTACAAGAATTGGGCTTGGAAAAATGATATATTCGGCAAAGTTGGGCTCGACAAAAAGGTCAATAAGATTATGGTTATGATTGGAGCTGCTAAGTTGGAATAATAAATAAAATCCGTAGTCCAGGAAAGTAAGAGATAAATATGTATTTAATATGCTGTGTGTATATATGTATGAATCTGAAATCCAAACAAGAATTTGCAATAAATTAGAGCATAGCACTGCCATATGGGATAGTGCTCTTCTAATGGTGTGAGTTACGGAACCAAGAAACAAGTATCGAGACATTTGACTTACATGGCGTATTTCGATTGATTAGAGTTAGCAGATTTGGAACAAGGATAAGGATCGAATCCTGCTTGACATGATGTGGGAGTTTCACCTCTTTAGGGTGGCTTGTGAAACCAGGTAAAGTCCTCATAGCTTAACTAACCGAGTCACGTGATTTACCCTCTCACATTCTCATGAGGTGAGGTGTGAGGGCTCCGAGGAGAGCTTCCCTTTGAAACAAGTATACTGAGACATAGGTAGAGTTTCAACCACTGCATTGATATGTATACATATAGGGCAGAATTAGAATTTTAAGACTAGAGATATGAGATTTTATTTATATACTCAAGAATAAGTTTGGATGGATGGAAAGGTATTTATATATTTAAAAAATGAGACAAAAAATATAAAATACAATCTAAATATAGTAAAAAAAAATCTAAATGGTGTTGGGATCTGGTAGGGGCTTGGCTCCACCTCTGTTATATATAAGTATTGATAAAACAAAAATCAATTTTATAATGTGAATTATGGATCATTTTCAGTTATTAAATCGTGAAGATCTATGGTTGACTCATCACTTTGTTGAATGAATTTGTGATCCTAATTTCAAATTTCATAATGAGCGAAAATTATAATCTTTTTTTTTTTTGAATTGATCACATTTTACAACAAATTTTATCATGATTCAATAACTCATAGTTTAGATGAATTCTTTTTTTTCTAAACTCGAAGAAGGCAAGACAAAATATGAACCATAGAACCAATCTTTATATATACTTCGTAATAATCAATTATTAACCAATGAAACTGGAATGAAGTGTTAAATATTACTATATGCTCTAATTGGGTATAAAAAAATCATAGTTAATAAGTATCAAATTAAACTAAAACACAAAAAAAATGAAATTAAAGAAATAATTTGAAAAAAATATTTTAAAAAATTAATTGAAAGTGATAAGTAAGGCGGAGTCAAAAAGTAGGACATTATTCAAGATACCTAACAGCCCTCTAATACTCTACAAGGACATTATTCAATAAATTGACATAAATAGATTAATACAATTAGATAAAAGCTAGAAATATACTACAAGTACATGGTGCAGAAGCGTTGTGGCTACCTGGCATAATCTATAAATGCCTTTAAAAGTATTGAAATGAGACCCCTCCATCCCTTAGATCCATAAATAGATGTAAATAAACCCAGGAAATGGAAATGGAAATGGAAATGGAACTGGAAATGGAAATGAAAATAAATATTCATTATATTAGTTAGATAAAGACTTGGGTGAGCTCTGTCTCACCGTGTGCTCACCATTATTTTTTGTTAAAATAATTATATATTAATTATGATGAATAAGGATAATTATATTTTATTAATTTATAATTAAATTTATTAATTTTTATTAAACTTATTAATTTTTCATTTATTAATTCAAAATTAGAATTTATTAATTCATATTTATGATTTATTAATTCACAATTAAGGTTTATTCATTTATAATTAAAGTTTATTAATTCAAAATTAGGGTTTAGTAATTCATAATTAGGGTTTGTTAATTCATAATTATGGTTTATTAATTTAAAGTTAGGATTTATTATTCAAATTAGGATTTATTAATTCATAATTAGGGTTTATTAATTCAAAATTAGGATTTATTATTCAAAATTAGGGTTTATTAATTCATAATTATTATTAATTCCAATTAAGGTTTATTCATTCAAAATTAAGATTTCTTAATTCATGATTATGATTTATTAATTCACAATTAGAGTTTATTAATTTAAAAGTAAAATTTATTAATTCACGATTAGAGTTCATTAATTTAAAATTATTATTTATTATTTTACAATTAAAATTTATTAAATTAATTAATTTAATAATAAATAAATAAAAATAAATAAAAATTTAATTGGTGGTCTCATTGTGCGCAGTGACCACCCCTATTACTTATATATACTTTATGCATTACTATATTTTGAGATAGCATATAGAATTCCAAAATTATCGTCCGCATGAAATTTATTTTCGTTATATCTAATAAAATGTTCAAATATATAAATCAATAAAGATACTCTGAGTTGTGATAAAATAAATTTTCTAATAATATCTATATATTGGTCATATTTTTATATGATTGTAATTTATACATTTTGAATTATCAACCAAACCCTTAAATTATAAATTATTTATATGTATCATACAGGTTCTGAATTTATTCTATAACTATAAAACATAAACTAGTCACATGCATCACACGAAAACATAACTCTAAATAACATAGACATAATTACATTTGCATATTAAAATCTGAAATGAAATGGAATGGAATATGAAGCAGAATCATTAAAAGAGAAATAATAATAAAAATAACGCAAAACTAAGATTATAAGAATCAAATGATGTACTCTCCAATTATCATAAGAACTACTAAAAACTACATATCCTTAATGATGATCTTATGATATGGATATAATTATCACATTAATCAACCGATGTAGAACGATATAATTTTGTGGATATTAGCTTTAAATAATTATTGATATCCACAAAATATTCAAGTATGGAGTAGACATTATGAAAAGAAAAGAAAATAGTCCATCCCTGTTGCGAAAATAGAACTCGTGTTAGTTGTGTTACCATTATGATACTAATTAGCCTGCCGCTCATCGATTGATTAAAATTATATTGAAGTTTCAAACAACCATTTTCATATAATACATGATCATTCCTGTACGGAATATCGTGCAATGGATAGTTTCCAATGTGCATACAGTTTATCTATGAGGTGGTCTCCCTGTACGCGCTGCGCCACCATGAGACTACTTAATTAATTAAACAATTAATTAATTATTAAATTAATTTTAATTAAAATTAATTAATTTAATATATTTTAATTATAAATTAATAAAATCATAATTATAAATTAATAAATCATAATTTTGAATAATAAATCATAATTTTGAATTAATAAACCCTAATTTGAATAATAAACCCTAATTTTGAATTAATAAACCCTAATTTTGAATAATAAACCCTAATTTGAATAATAAACCCTAATTTTGAATTAATAAACCCTAATTATGAATTAATAAATCCTAATTTTTTAATAATAAACCATAATTATGAATTAATAAACCTTACTTGTGAACACATTTTTTTGATAGACGAGTAATTGATGAAATTACAAACGGAGTTGGTATAATGAGTTTCTTTGTAGGAGAATGTTTAAAAATTTAGGGGGTGGCCGTTAATAAATTCTAATTTTGAATTAAAAGTTAATAAATTTAATTATAAATTGATAAAATCTAATTATTCTTATTTATCATAATTAATATATAAATTTTTTTTTTAAATGTGAGCTCACGGTGAGACGGAGCTCACACAAGTTTTTGTCTTTATCTAAATATAACCATCAATTCTGCATTTGAGATCTGAGTGCCCTCATAATTAATGTTCAATTTTCATTTTTTTTACCATTTTCTCTTTAATTTTAATTTTGCATGTGTTTTAGTTTGATTTGTTTATTATCAAGTTTTATATGCTAAGTACAATGAGATTCACGAACTTATTGGAATCTAAACAAACTTTCTAAATTTAGATTTATATTTAAAATATCAATTTAGTTTATTTTAAAAAATAAATTATTTTATACACGATAAAATATTAAATCTATTATTTTCTTATAATAAATAAAGTTAATTAGAGACATATATAATACAATTATGATAGATACTAATTATAATATAAGAATATTAGACCGAATTAACGATAAAATATTAAATCTAGTAAATTATTTTTTACAAGTTAATGCAAATTCAAGTTTGGTTCATTTAGGTAATTAACGACCTTTATTGAATGAGTTAGACCGAATTTTTATTGAATCGAAATTCGAATAACTTGATTCGTTTATGTTTCTAGCCAAAAAAATTGTACTCGCAAAAAGTTATAGTTTTTTATAAACATTTTTTTCAGACATAGCCAAAAAAAAGTTGATACTTTATAGTTATACTGAAAATAACATATTTAAGAGAACAAAAATATTTCTTTCCGTTTACAAAATATGTTTATTTAATTTCATTTTGATCCGTCCATAAAAAATGTTCACTTTCTTTGTTCGGAAACATCAACTTCACATTTTTACCCTAAACTTACCAACTTGTTTACAAAAAAAATTATCTACGATCTATCTTTTTACACTCATTATTTATTAATATATTTATTTATTATTCTTGTGATCCAACTTTTAATTTCATTATCTATTAGTTTATTTATTTATCATTTTTATTTATTTTATGATTATTATAATTTATTAAAATTAGTGTCATTGTAATAAATACGATTGATGTAGATAGTAATCGTAGTCCATATATCTGGGGCCAATCAACTGTCTACATTCTACACATTCGTCACCTCAAATGCTGCCCAATGAGATCTTCGTCTCCCAATCCTTCTCTTCAAATCCTCTCTCTCTCTCACAGACACACACACAACACACACGCGGCGGCGAGTGAAGTGCGCCGCTGGCAATGGAGCCACCGAGCTTGGACGACATGGCGAACGACCTAGACAGCATGAGCTTCAACTCCACAACCACCACTGCCGCCACTGACATTCACCGCTCCAGCTCCAAGTGGACACCTTCCTCCTCCGCCCCCAAACCCCACCCCTCCACCGCCGCCCCTCCGGAGACCCCTGTTGGGACTCCGTCCGCCGCTTCCTCCCTATCCCTCTCCGATCTCCGCTTCCTCCACCGTCTCGGCGCCGGCAACATCGGCTCCGTCTACCTGGCCGAACTCAAGCCGCCCCTCGCCCCACCAAGCCGGCAGCTCTGTTCGCAGTGAAGGTGATGGACAAGAAGGAGCTGGCCAGCCGCAACAAGGAAGGAGGCCAGGACCGAAAGGACATTCTCAAAATGCTGGACCACCCTTTCTGCCCACACTCTACGCCGCCGTCGACTCGCCCAAGTGGTCTTGCCTGCTCACGGAGTTCTGCACCGGCGGCGACCTCCACGTTCTCCGCCAGCGCCAGCCGTACAAACGATTCCCTAACTCCGCCGTCAGGTGCGCACTCGTACCATCTCCGCCGTTTCGCACTTGCATGACAACTAATTAGGATTCAATCATTTTCAATTTTATTTAATTATATATAATGCACTGTACTTTTTTTATATATAGCAAGTAAAATCACGATCATATATACTTGCACTTAAAAAAACAAACTACAATAATCACGCACGTCTTCGACCATATTTGGATAGATAAATTTATTATTTTTCTTCTTACGATTAATATTATTAGTTACTTAAGCATAAGTCAAATAATTCAATGGTGTGATGAAATTGAAGTAGGAACTAAGGGTAGGGTGGCGAGATGGAAATTTTTGCTAAAGGAATTTTTTCAAAATAAGTAAAGGAGTGTTATGCAAAAGTATATTATCTATATGACAAAAACTTAGGCGAGCTCCGCCTTATCGTGAGCTTACCCTTGTTTTTTTTTTTAAATAATTATATATTAATTATGATGAGTAAGGATATTTAGATTTTGTTAATATATAATTAAATTTATTAATTTTTAATTATAATTTTAATTTAAAATTATAATTTATTAATTCATAATTGAGGTTTATTAATTCATAATTAGGGTTTATTAATTCATAATTAGCATTTATTAATTCAAAGTTAGGGTTTATTAATTCAAAATTAGGATTTATTATTCAAAATTAGGGTTTATTATTTCAAATTAGTGTTTATTAATTCAAAATTATGGTTTATTATTCAATATTAGGGTTTATTAATTCCAAATAGGGTTTATTAATTTAAAATTATCTTTTATTAATTCACGATTAGGATTTATTATAATTTCACAATTATAGTTTACTAATTCAAAATTAAGATATATATTAATTCAAAATTATTATTTATTAATTTACAATTAAATTTTATTAAACTAATTATTTTTAATTAGAATTAATTTAATTAAATAATAAGTTAATTAAAATTAATTAATTAGAATATTAAGATTAATTAATTAATTAACCCTTAATTAAGGGTGGTCAGGAGACCATCCCTATCTATATTACATACGAGGAAGTGGGGCGCCCTGCAGCAGGAGGTAGCGTTATGTAGGTGGTGGGACCCGGGACTGTGGGTAACTCACTATCCGATCTTAGTGGAGATAACAGAATTCTACTGTAGAGAAACTCTGCTAGTCTGAAATGGTGAGCTGACGAGTAATTATTATCTCACGTGATGGAAAGCATCGTCGAAATTCATAATCACTCCTAAAAAACAATTACAAAATTCTATTACTTAATTGACTAATTACTGGACTAATTATCTCATATGTGTTAGTACTTTTTTGGTTATGATTATAAATGTTTTCTTATTATCATCTAATTTCTCGATCTGTACCGATACCAGCTCAAAGAGAGACTATTGTAGCTAAGACACTATTTGCTGATTACCAATCACTTTAGTTAGATTATTTACTTATTATGGTTGACCTATTAACTTGCAGCAAACTCACGTGGTCCGTGAATTTATTTTTTTAATAATGCTACTTTTATAATTTATTGGCATTAAATAGTAATTTCACATTTTCGAATTTCTTAAGCATGTGAATTGTTATTAGAGGTGGTCTCCTGTGCGCGCGCACAATGAGACCACTTTATTAATTAATTATTATTATTAAATTAATTTTAATTAAAATTAATTAATTTAATAAACCTTAATTATAAATTAATAAAATCATAATTATGAACTAATAAATAATAATTTTGAATTAATAAACCCTAATTTTGAATAATAAACCTTAATGTTGAATTAATATACACTAATTTGAATAATAAACTCTAATTTTGAATTAATAAATCCTAATTTAAATTAATAAACCCTAATTTTGAATAATAAACCCTAATTTTGAATTAATAAACCCTAATTATGAATAATAAACCCTAATTATGAACTAATAAACCTTACTTGTGAATTAATAAACCATAATTATGAATTAATAAATTCTAATTTTGAATTAAAAATCACAATTAAAAATTAATAAATTTATTATAAATTAACAAAATCTAATTATTCTTACTCACTATAATTAATATATAATTATTTTAACAAAAAACATGAGTGAGCTCACGGTGAGGCGGAGCTCACCCAAGTTTTTGTCTTGTTATTAATAAAAAAAAGCACGTGAATTGTTAGTAGCATGGACTATCATATTGTATTCAATTCCTCATAGTCCGTGTAGCATATGCGTCTAAATTTAGGAGAGTTTTATATGAGGCTATGTCACAAGTTAAAATCTGTGTGATAGTTCAAAAATTTAGATACTAACTTGTCCTATCGTGTGACAATTTCAATCAAGAATTTGTGTTTCCAATCATGTTAAGAGTAACATTTTTTTAGGTAAAATTTAGACTAACATACATTTAATGAAAATAAAATTGCATTTGACTAAGAAAGGAAATAGTATTGATGGTTAAAGATAAATTTTCTATTTTGTCCATAGATGTAAGTAGGATCCTTGAAAGGAGAGGTATAAATGCCAAAATGCAACAAAATCCAGTGAAATGTGTTTGTGTTTGGCTTAACTTTTACGGGATTTAGGGGATTCCATATCATCCATTTCCCTTCCCTTCCCTTCTTGGAAATCTTTTGATAATTATCTAGGTACCCCATAGGTTTAGAGTAATTACTATGTGGCCCCTACATGATTAGATATTTTACATTATGCCTTGTGATGCTGATTGCTGACAATCTGAGATGAGCTTTGATCATGGGTAATTGAGGAATTCAAATTAAATTACCAAAACTAATATTTTAGTCAATCCATCCGTACACTACCACATAAGAAAGCTAAATTAATTTGTCGTTTTGAGATCTGTTATCTTTTTCTTTTCTTTTCTTTTTTTCACGAAAAAGGTTGATCATATATAGCAACTTGAATTTCAAAGGTTTTGGTGTATCACATTTTATCATTTTATTTTTGGATAGAGTAACTACTGCCTCCAAATTTTCCTCATTCAAATTTACCATTTCTTGAAAGTCATAAAAGAACAAAACTGAATAATAGCTGTGTACAAAATGTTGAAATTTAGAGAAATGGGGCAAAGGCGGGGCGGGGTCTAGTCATTGGCTCATTCCTCATATGATTGAAGACAGGATTGAGTTAAATATAGTTTCTTATCCATTTATCCTCAATTTTTAATGATCTTGTGTAACATTGTTAGGACAGCATTGTCTTGTAGATTTCGAGCATTGACTGCAAAACTGTGACGACTGCTGATAATCAATTGCAGTCTACATTAATTAAGTAAAAAGAGATGTTCTGACTTTGGTTGTAATTCTTTAATTCTTGATGATCAATGTTTTGATGCCATGTTATTTAACCAGGTTTTATGCATCTGAAGTTGTGGCAGCTTTGGAGTACATTCACATGATGGGGATCGTATACCGCGATCTTAAGCCGGAGAATGTATTGGTACGTTCTGACGGTCATATAATTTTGACCGATTTCGATCTCTCCTTGATATGTGACGACTCCACATCCACCCCGGCTCAAGTAATATCAAGCCACAATCTGTCAAGTGCACCACCTTTGAATGAGTATGCAATCGATGCCCCACCTTTCCGTTCCGCCTCTTGCATCCTTCCAAATTGCATAGTTCCGTCCTTGTCGTTCTTCAACCGTCGGCGCAATCGGAAGAAGAAGCCAGACCATCACTCAGGACCTACCTTCGTGGCCAAGCCGATAGATATCCGCTCGATGTTGTTTGTCGGGACCCATGAGTACCTGGCCCCCGAGATAGTCTCTGGGGAAAGGCATGGTAGCACGGTAGACTGGTGGATGCTGGGGATATTCATTTACGAGTTATTCTATGGAGTGACACCTTTTCGTGGGATGGATCATGAGGTAACCTTAGCGAATATTCTGGCTCGGGCACTCGAGTTCCCTAAGGAGCCGGCAATACCTAGTGCAGCCAAGGACTTGATGTCGCAGTTGCTCGTGAAGGACCCGGCCCAACGCATGGGTTCGACCATGGGTGCGTCGGCTGTCAAGAAGCACCCCTTCTTCCATGGAGTCAATTGGGCGCTATTGAGATGTGCATCTCCACCTTTTATTCCTTCTCCATTTAAGAGACATGTTGTAACAATTCAAGACAACACTGTGGACTATTACTAGCTAATCAATAAAATTTTAGCAATAAACTATCACAACTAAACATTGTCTATTATAGTCAACTAACAAGCAGAGTATCGTATCTACAAGGATTGAAAATATGAAAACACAGCAAGTAATGGAATTAAGACGCTTCACAGTTATCCAGGAAAAACAAATATGTAGATAGATTTGATATAATATGATAAAATAAATAATAAGAGCAAAGTAAAATAGATCTGGAAAAATAAGTTAAAGAATGATCATATGGAATGTAAAAGAAATCATACAATCAATCTGTAGTCCTATTAACCACAATTAAGTCAATTCAGATGAAGAATCACACAGATAATACAATCTCCTGAATCGGACAGTCTATAATAGTATATTAACATATGTTCTATCTCCGTTAGGTCTAAAGAACACATAAAAACTCCCAAAATTAGATAGGATTTATTTTCCTATAATTAATTCTAAAACCATCAAATTTTTAGATTAATGGTATTATGAATTCCTGAATTCGATTACCTAATTAAAACCAATAAGTCTTTAATCAGGTAACTAGCATGCATCAATATTGATAAGTTATCTAGCATAAAATAATATCAGGAATCATAAATCATGAATTGATAGGTAAATAGACTCAATAGATCAATCACATAAATTTTTACTATATTATACAAACCCTAGAATCAATGAAAATTTAGTTACACATAGCAAGAATTAAATAGAAAAAAAATTAAATAAATAATAAAGCCAATGTAGAAATTCCATAATGAATAACTTCAAGTCTGAATAGTGAAAATAATAAATATATGCTCTGCAGAGAACTCTAAAATAAAACTCTAGAAAATATGAAAAAAAAAATGATGAATATGGACTCTTATATAATGTTAACACGTAGGTGAGGCTCCTTGAACCTTAAAATGAATATAAATCCTAGATGAGTTTAAAAATACAAAGAAAATAGGTAAAAAACGAAAAATTCATGAAAAATTGGATATGCGCACAGACGGCTACGGTTGCGGTGCACGAGCCGATCCTGGCCGTTTGCCTGGAAAATCAGCCACAGATGCGCCTAGGGATGTTAATGGGTGGGTTTTACCCGGACCAATCCAGAACCGTTCAAAATCCATTAAATTTTAAAGTAACGGTTCTGGTTCCGGTTCCAGACCCGTTTTAGACCCGGACCGTTTAGATCCATAGTTTGATGGTCCAGTCCGGTCCGGATTTGGTTCTGGTTCCAGAACCATAACCAATACTTATTTATTGGTTCTGGTCCGAGTAAAACTCGTCTATTGACGAGCCTAAGTTTAAATAGGCGTGTCAATGAGCTAGTTTTATCCATATTGATTCAAAATCACTTATAACACATTAAATTATAAAGCAACGGTTTCGGTTCTAGTTCTGGTTCTTGTCCGGTTCTGGTCTGGTTCTGGTTCCAGACCCGCTAAGATCCGGACCGCTTAAGACCCATAGTTGATGGTCCTGGTCCGGTCCGGATTCAATGTCTAATGGGTCGGATCCAAAACCAGAACCATTACTTATTTACTGGTTCTGGTCCGGGTAAAACCCACCCATTGACATCCCTAGATGCGCCTACTTCACTGGTCGCTTGTGCTGCCTTCATTGCCACGGCAAGCCGTGCCCGCGGTGCTGTCCGGTGTTGCATTTTTTTTTGCTATGTTTTTTCTCGTCCGAACTCCGATTTACGAATCGCCCACAAACTCCTATCAAGACGTCCTTTAACTATATCCACTTTTTATCCCTCAATTCATTCTCCATTTCCTACGAAAAAGGTAAAAAAAAAAAATAGCAACAAGTATCAATTATTCAAATTAAGCAAAATTAAACAAATACTCTTCACAAACATAATTTCTCACCTCAAATAAGACACAAATAAATATTATAAACCATTGAAAATCCATTTATCACTATCATAAAGAATTTTTGCATTATAAATATCAATCTAGCTATTAATTATTATAGGAGCTATTGCATTTTTTTGTAATAAAATGAAATCTTGATTAGTTAACTTGTCGATTGCGTACAACAAATTATTGCACGACTTGGCGTTCGATCAGGTTAGAGTATTTTGACTCTAAATTTGTAAACATTCACAAGACGTCTATTTTGTTTTTTTTTTTGTTATTTAGACTTAAGAAGATATAATCATCAAAAAATGACATTTTACGTAAGTGTTTAGCTTATTAAACATTCTGAACCAATTTTCCCATCTCCTTCAGCCACTTGTGCATTAGTCTTGTTAGGGGCGGCTGCAGGAGCGGTTGCTCTCCTAATTAATTCTAGAATAAATTTAATCTGTAAAACAATCAGGGAATTTTCAGCTTTGCCTCATTAGTCATTACTTTTATCTAATTTTTCTAGCGGACTATTCAAATAATAATTGTGGCTCTATTGTAATTCTAGAATAAATTTAATCTGTAAAACAATCATGGAATTTTCATCTTTGCCTCATTTGTCATTACTTTATCTAATTTTTCTAGCGGACTATTCAAATAATAATTGTTCTATTGATGGGAGTGGTTATGTCAGATATAGACGTTTGGATATTATTATTATTATTGAATGTTTAGACGAAAGTTCCTCCTCGAGTCAATGAAATTTAATATTTAATATGAAAATTTATACATTAACTTATGAACTTTAATTTGCCTTTAAAAAAATTTATTTTTCCTATGTAATTTGTAGATTATTATACAAGAGCATAATTTATCTAATGCACATCTCGAAATGAGAGTATATATTACCTTGTTATTTACAAAAAAATGTCTAAGCTTCTTAACTTTAGAAAGTGTTGCAAATGTACTCGTACATAACATGACTTGGATTCGAGTTTTCTTTTCCACTCTTCATTTTTTTTCCTGAAAATAAATAATTTTATTGCTTTACATGTTAACTGTTAATATTGCATTAATATCTTAAAATGTACTCCATTATAAGTTTAAAATTTAAAACTACTTTCCCAAAAATTTATAATGACATTAATTTTCTGATTAAATAATTATTATCTAGAAAGTATTAATAAATATTCCAACTCGAAATTTTTTTCATGATTCTACTTTCCATCTTTCTCTATGCGTGATTCAAATAAAAAATATTTAACAAAAATAATCTCATACCCGGCCATAGTGTGTGTCTATCTAGAAAATGGTATGTGGAAAATTAGGCTGCAAAATGGACATTAAAGGGTAGCTCTCACGAATGTTTGTTTGACATGCACGTGGCACCAACATTGAAAAGGACCCAAAAATTGTTCACTGTAGACTGCAAAAATTAAAAAACACTCGATGCTTGATAGCCCATGGTTTAGTGCAATTATAGGTGGACAGAGGAAACTTCGTTTTCTATTTATTTATCTTATAAGGTGACAGCTTAGTTTATTTGATCTAAGTCAATGTCTGTATTAATATCCTCTGTCCACAAAATGCATCTAAACAATATTTGATGCTACAACCATTGAAGTGGAAATCCACTACATTTTTTGTGTGGCTGTTTGTGTATTGATCAAGTGTTTTTATAGGTTTATACAGCGACACCCATTGGCTGATTTTTCTGGGGACTAAACATTTTTTGAGAAATTAAATGGTCTAATTTCGAGTAGATGATTATGGTATATTTATTTGTTCAAAATCCAGTTTCAATGAGTGAGAAATAGGTAATTAAAGTCTGTCATTAAAAGTGGAGTTGTGTTGAATAATATGAGGAAAGTTAATTGTAATAATTATGTACATAAGTGAATGAAGTATAAGCAAACACGTGCGCCACTAGCCTCGCATTGGCCTCGGCCGAGTGCCTGGGCCCATGGACATGGGCATGGTACCGAACTACCGGTATTGTTACAGTACTTGTTCTTGGACTTTAATATTGACAATTGGTCTTTAAATTGGCCTTTAGGCCTAGCCTTGTCGATCGGGCTCGTGCTATATAGTTTTAGGGTGCCAAAATCAAGGCCCAAAAGTGTACATGAATTGGAGGCCCAATTTGGAGACATTGTAACAACTTTTGTTCCAATTGGAAGGTCAGGGCTCTTGATGAGTCAGCGATCGTTATGCTATTTCGACTTAAAAAATAAAATAAAAATCAGTCGTTATACCCGAAAACAGTTATTTATAAGTGCTAAAGTACCCAAAGTTATGTCCTCATTTTACATATCCAAAGTAGTAGATAATGTCGTTATAGATTTAGGACGAAAATAAATTAATATAATAAGAATAACATGGAAATTTTGTGCATGCATTTTGAAATTTTCTATAAAGTTCCAAACCAAATAAATAACAAAGGATATGGATATCTTCCACTTACTAAGACATGAGATATCGTCGTCACATTCATGGTAATGTTATTCCCCTGTTGGACTTTTGAGGCACCATATGTCACATAATTGGGCCTGAGGGCCCATGACCACCGGCCCATCATTCTCACTAATTCCGTGGTCTAATGTTTCTCTCTTTAGCATTTGTGCAGATCGCAACTTTATTGGGATGAAGTGGGATGATGAGGTTATCGATCAGATCAAGCGACGGATCAAGGAAGTTCGGGATAGGTAGAAATCCTAAGCGAACAAGCGACGTACGGATCTTAGATATCGTGTACCATCGTACATTGAAGAACAACATGCACCATTGACAAACGTAGACACTGTAAGTCGTTCTCCATTACACAAAAATCATCGTGGATCACCGTGCACTTAAGAACAATGTGCACGTTGCGTGAACAACATCAAAAACGTTCGGGAACGGCTGCCCGTTGTACGTGATGCGGCCCGAGATCTTCCGGGACACCGCCCGCCGAGGGCCGTCAGGAGGGTCGTCTTCCCGCTGCCCGAGGGGCCCTGCAGCATCGCCATGAGCTCCCCGGGCTCTAAAAACGTGGCAATACTATTTGTAAACTAAGGAGTTCGTCATTCACATCGATCATGAGTCATTGAAGCATTTGAAGTGGCAACAAAAGTTGAACAAGAGACATACGAGGTGGATGTAGTTGATTGAGACGTTTCCCCAAGTAGAAGAAGACCTCTGCCCAAACCTTCTTGGCAACCTCAAATGACCTGTCAATGCCATGCTCACTGTCCAACTTCTTTTTCCTTCTTTGTTTCTTTGCTTTGATGCTTAGAATATTCATATTTCGTTTGGACGTGTTTTATCGCTGTTTTTGGGTAGATAAAAAACTGAAATGCATTCATGATACATTTACAATCAATATTGAGTTATTTTACAACAACTATATATAAATATTTTGAGCATTAACGTAGAACTGGGTTCCATAAATTTTGGAACTGTAACAGGTCATTTGAGATCTTTATTTGTAAAATGATTGTACATTTTGAAGCACAAATTTACAATGTGTTATTGCAAAAAGTAAAAAAAAAACTCATAAAAATAAAAAAATTAAATAAAAAAGCACTTGGACTTAGTTATAACGATTAAGCTTGAATATATAATGATTCATTTACTTGACAGCATGAGATAAAGTTTGATATGTTTGACCTGAATATCTTGTATCTTATAAGACATCAATATTATGTTTAGCTATATGTACTAAATTATGATAGAAGGTTGAATATATGATTGTTTACTATATTAATAAATTAATATATGATATAATTATGTTTTGTATTATGTATTCCATTTAGAAGGTGGTATACAAAATTTCATAAATTTGTATAATACATACTAGACCCTTGCTCTATAAAGGGCCTTGTGTTTTAAATCAAACAACATGTTATGGTGTCATATGTATATCAAACACTATTAAAAGAGCCATAATTGAATTGTCTACGGATCTCAATTAAAGAATTAAAGTCTATGTAGTTCTCTTATCTTTATCTTATCTTTGACATTTTTGGATTCCTATGGACGTCCAAATCGTCATCAAGTTCCTTGCTATTGATAGGGGCTTGAGGCGTCTCGATTACGCAGGTTTCAACATGGTTTGTGGTTGATAGAGTGTGGCAACACCTATTGTACCTTGAAGCTCTTAGACTACCCACATTGGTGACTTTTGTCACCAATGTCACTATAAAAGACAAACAACATTTATTAAAAATAAAAATAAAAATAAAAATTCATGACTTTGTAATTTGAGGGGTGGTCTCCAACCCAATGGCAAGTGAATGCCATGGCTTATGTGGCACCCTTTTATTGGGTGCCATTTAAATATTTATTTAATTTATATTGTTAATATTTAATAATTAATAATATTTATTTAATTTATATTGGGTACGCGTTGTTCGTCGAGCGCCGGGTGGAGAAAGACGAGCGCCGGGTTAAGGTCGAGCGCCGGGTGGGCGTTGGATGGCCAGCGGACGCGGAGCTAGCGGCAACGCACGCGGTGAAGGCGAGCGGCGACGTCTTTGGAGCGCAGGCGTTGTGCAAAGCGCGAGCGGCTGGATGAGCGTCTTGTGGAGGAATGCTGCGCGGGTGATGTGAGGAGTAAAAATAAAATAAAATAAAATAAGAAATTGTAGGTCATGTGAGTGTCACTGATGGGAGTAAAAATAAGATGAATGTTGGGTTGTATAGGTGGAAGAGAGAGAAATAAATATTTTAATTGAGGGTTGGGTCAAGAGAATGTCACTGATGTGGGTAGTCTCTTAGCATACGAAACTTATCAAATGTCTGAGTGCTCATACACTTTTTATCACGGCATCCCTTTTTTTACTGTATTCTATCTTATTATGTGTTATTACATATTTGAAGAAATGCTAATCACAAAGTTTGGATAGAGATTATATTTGACCAAAATTTGATAATTTGTGTATTATCGAACTATTATCGATAATTAGGGAATTTATACAATGTCTTTAGTTTGAAATAAATACAAATATTTTCTCTTTGATTTTTGGCCCTTTGTTTCAATTCAACCCATCTAGAGATGTCAATTGAGCGGTCCAGGCTTAGACCACGAAATTACTTGTGCTAAGTAGGCTGAATTTAGTCGGGCTACATGGGTTCATAATGGGCCTTTTCAAACTCATGTCTAGCTTGGACTTAGGACCACTAAAAGCCCGCTTCAGGCCCACCTAATTTTAATTATTCTAAAATGGGTGAGTATCAATTAATGTCTCAATGTTACTCGATTTTTTACTTAGTAGTCTAACATAAGTATATTGTTATTTTGATCTCTAACATTTCATAAAAAATTTATTTATGTTCTATCGATCGATTTTCGGCATACAAATACTTATATGATTGTCGAAATTCCATGTTGGACTCTACGTCAATATAAAAAATAAATAAAAAGTGAAAAACTCCTCCAAAAATACGTCATTCAATTTCTTTTCCACATAAACATAAGGGAATAAATGAAACAACGTCATTTTGAAGGAGCTTTTCTATTTTTTTATTTTATTTTATATTGATATCGACTTGAAGGCCAACATTGAATTCCGATAGCCAAGTAAGCGTTTGTACGCCAAAAATCGATCGACATGACATTAATTGAAATTTTCTAAAATGTTAGGAACCAAAATAACAATATACTTACAATGAAATATTAAATAAAAAATCGTAACATGTTATGACATAAATTGATATCTACCCTTCTATAATTCTATAGGTACTTTTTGTTTATGATGTTTATATGCATGTCATATATTTCATTTTATCTACACGAAGTCCTCATATTATAATGCTGATATTAATAATTATGAATCGCAAAGTGCCGTTGGATCAACTACCATTTCAGATTCGAAAAAGTCAACTACAATTTCAATAGTTGCAACATAAACCTATATTGATCAGCACTGAAACTTTTACCTTATTTCTAATTAGATACTCCCGCCTTCCCGATATTATTGATTCCTTTTTTTACGTAGATTAATGAAAATTATATTTTGTGTGTAAAATAGTGTGTGATATGAAATTTGATGTATTTTTTAGTATAAAATTGTTTCATTTTTTTTAACGAACCAACAATAGCGGGATAACCCAAAAAAGAAAACGAGCCAAAAATAATGGAAGAAATAGGAGTATAATTTTTTTATCTATCATTGACAGGTACGAGCTTAAGTACGTGTTACTTTGAATAATCTTATGATTTATCTTTCGGAAATCAATCAGTTAGATCATCCGATCTTCTTTTTAGTTATATAAAATGATTTACCAATATTTTATGTATACATTTCATAAATTTATATCACTAATATTTTATGCCAAATGAAACTTATGTTTAGTTAAGTAATTGTTATTGGAAACAATATGATGTTGCACTTATAAACAATATGATGTTGCACTTATATTGGTCAGCATTGAAACTTTTACCATATCTCTAATTAGATATAATTTGTTTTATCCACGTATGTGCCAAATTAAACTTTTATTCAATTAACTGTTAAAGTTATTGGAAACAATATGATGTATTTTTTACATATACACTTTAAACTTTACAATATAAACTTGGCACAAAAATTTATAAATTGATAAAAGTATTGAATAAATTACTCTTCTGTCTATCAAAATTATTCAATGATAAATATAAAATAAATAGAGAAGGGGGCTTATATTGCAAGATGTATCATGTGATTAGAAAAATGAGTCATATATGTAGATTATAAGTAAATATTATGAAATTTATGTGGGGTTATGTAAAAAATGGAAAATGAATGTTTTTCATTAATGGACGAAACAAAAATAAATGAATATAGTATGAAACTTTCAAATATGCTCCTAACATCCTTATAACATATAAATCATTTGAGAAGTATAAATTTTTTTTTGTCACTTAATACAGAAATTTAAAGGTTGCGTCACGGTGGACTCGAACCCAAGACCTTTGGTCTCGGACATTAACCACTCTATCACTAGGCCAACACACACACTGAGAAGTATAAATTATTAATCCGTAAATAGCACAACATAAAAATCTTGATAGATCTATATCACTAATACTAACTAAATTTCAAGTATACAAATCGATTTACAAAAACTACCAAACCGAAAAAAATTTGTTCCCCCAACACTACTCCTGTAGTGAAATTATAACCCAAATTTATCGAACAAATCCATCTCTTTTTTTTTTTTTTTGCTAAACGATTAAACCTTTGTAGCGCGGACGAATTCGATTCGAACTCCGCTAGTAATCTCGAAGAGAGGAGAATGGAAACAGCTCAGAACGACAACGGCAACTCCGCCGCCGCTGAGGAGGAAGAGCCCATGGTTGGGCCCGGCCCGGCGCCCCGCGCCCGACCGAAACGTCCTTTGCAGTTCGAACAGGCCTATCTCGATTCGCTCCCCTCCGCCAACATGTATGTGTGTGTCCGTGGGGTTTAAATATTTGCGTATGCGACGCTTTAGGGTTTTGGTTCGAGGAGAAACAAATTTTGCCATATTCAGAAAAATGTGTAGTTATTCAAATGAAAACAATGGTGGAATAATTTGTTCTTGAATTGAATGCAGGTACGAGAGGAGTTATATGCACCGCGACGTGGTTACACATGTAGCTGTTTCGGCTGCTGAATTTTTCATATCTGGGAGTGCGGATGGTACGATATTTAACTTAATTTTGCTTGTGTTGTAATTCACTGCCGTAAATAATGCCTGAAAGCCCCTTATTTCCACTTGTTTTTCGAGCTTTCTCTACTAAATGGAAACTGTTGGAAAATAAGTTGTTGACATTTTGGTTGATTCATGAAAAAGAAAAAGTGAAAAGGAAATTTTGAAGTTCAGGTTGACTCTCAGATCAGATAAAATAGAAATCTTTTCCCTTCTCTTTTGTTGGACATCTGTTCCTGTAAAGACAGTTTCCTACAAAAAATAGACTTTCCGGCAAAACGGGATATTTTTATTTTGAAATGTTCATCTAATCAGGTCACTCTGACATCTTCTCAAGTACAAAGCAAACTTCAAACTGCCTGCCCCTCAACCTTTCTCACTGTACTAAGAATGCGTAATACTGTAATTTATTTTTTGGTTAGTTTTGTAGACGATGATCTATAACCTGAGAACGACCTATGTATAAAACCTACTGTAATTTTGCCTTTTTTTGGAGCTCTTCTTTTCATTGATTGTGTCATTTAAAGGGTCATTTTAGGTTGCCACCACTGTACTAAGCATCAGTCTTTCTACAGGACATATAAAGTTTTGGAAGAAAAAATCCTCTGGTATAGAGTTTGCAAAACATTTTAGGTCCCATCTTGGTCCAATTGAAGGCCTTGCGGTGAGTTCCACTTTTTGTCATGCTTTACTAAGAATTTTATTATCAGGTGATTTTACACCATTCTGGTTCTGGTAATTCTTGTTATGCATGCTTCCTCCCCCCCCCTCTCTAACTTACTTTATACAAGTACAATAACAATTCCAAGGATAACTTCAATTTGCACACGTCACTTGGGATTTGATTACCTTCATTTTCTCTAGCTTCTATTATCATTTACTTCATTTGTCTCTATTAGATATGCCTTGTTTCATTCCAATCTGTTCATATCTCCAATCACCCTATTTTTGTTATTGTCTGGCAGGTTAGTGTAGATGGTGCTCTTTGTTGTACAATTTCAAATGACCGGTCTGTGAAAATATATGATGTATTTAACTATGACATGATGGCTATGATCGTCTTCCTTTTGTGGCGGTTGCATTGAATGGGTTTACAAACAAGGGGATGTAAAGGCAAAACTAGCTATTAGTGATCGTGACTCTCCTCTGTCCACATATATGATGCTCGATCGGGCTCAAATGATTCCATTTTATCTAGAGAGTAGCTCCTCTTTCTTTTTCGCAATGAGATGTGAAGCTGAGATCAGCCGTTGATAAGATTGCCTTTGGAACAAATTATCATGTGCTAAATCTTTTGAGCAGATACACCTTGGACCAATAAAATCTATGAAGTACAACCATGAATACGATACTGTGATTTCTGCAGACGACAAAGGAATCATTGAGTACTGGAGTCCTGCTACACTTCAGTTCTCAGAAACTGGGTAAGTTTCTATGTACGAGAGGTGCTTGATTTCAGTATCCAGATATTGGAATTCTCTCCCCCCCCCATCACCCAAAACCCCTGTTCTTTAAACTTTTGCTGCCCTTGCAATTGAATATTTTTTTATGAGTAAAAGGTCCATATATGAGACACATCTTGACATGTTTTAAAACAGTAAAGTGTATGTTACCTTTTAAAGGCAATTAATATCCTTATGGTGGGTGTATTGGAGACTGTTAGGTGGTTGGATTGTATATTTTATGCTGCCATTTGTTGAAACGATTCCAAAATAACTCCTAGCTCATAGAGTCCTTACTCATTGTTAACTAAAGGAGTTAGGGATTGTAATCCAGTTTGGTTTGTTAATTATCTTTTGTATTTTTATTTATTCCATTGGATGCTTGGATTATTAATATATTATTTTGAAAATCTGTATGTAATAGGTTTTTTCTTTATGCATTAACTTGCAGAGTGAATTTTAGACTCAAAAGTGATACAGACCTTTTCACAATTGTAAAATGCAAGACTGCCGTTTCTTCTATTGAGGTAATATATTTAGTAATTTTTTGTGGTTTATCTTTTTTTGTGTTGTTTTTCTGCCATTGGAGTTGCTTATATGAACGAAGTTTTGTTGCTTTAATTTAATCCATTATTTACTACCCGCTACTGCCTGTTCTAACTCTTTTCTAGGTCAGTCCAGATGGCAAACAATTTTCAATCACATCTCCTGACCGTAGAATACGTGTGTTTTGGTTCAGAACCGGAAAATTGAGACGTGTATATGATGAATCTCTTGAGGTAATGATTATATACTTAACCCTATTTATTTAGACTTAAATCCACTTTGAATGTAGTTATATAAAACTACAAATCTTACTTCATTAGGTAGCCCAAGATCTCCAGAGGAGAGATGTCCCTCTGTACAGGCTTGAGGCTATTGATTTTGGACGACGAATGGCTGTAGATAGAGAAATTGAGAAAACAGAAAATGTACCACAGCCTAATGCGGTTTTTGATGAAAGCTCCAACTTCCTCATATATGCAACCCTTCTTGGAATTAAAGTAAGATATAAGATGTCTTCTTAGCATAAAAGTGTTAACACTGGGCTTGTGTGTGGATTATATTCTGATGCTCATATCACTCTATTTCTCCAGTAACAAACTATGAGTGTGCTTTCAGTTTTATAAGGGAGTAATTCCTTTTGGTCCTTTATAGGTTGTAAATCTGCATACCAACAGAGTTTCCCGGATCCTAGGGAAGGTAGAGAACAATGATAGATTCCTAAGAATCGCCTTATATCAAGGTGAAAGGAGCAGTAAAAAATCTCGGAAAATCCCTGCTGCTGCTGCAAATGCCAATGAAAGCAAAGACCCATTTATAGATCCTACCCTGTTGTGCTGTGCTTTCAAGAAGCACAGGATCTACTTATTCAGGTATTAATAATAGTGCTTTAACACTTTTTGTGTTATATTTTGGGGATCAACTACCTTTCTCTTCTATTTCATTGATGGTGTTGTGTGAATATTCTGACTCTGTAAATGACTGACACTAATTCACCTTCACCTTAATGGCTGTGGCTAGAAAACCTGTGTATATATTGAACTTATGAATTCCTTTTCCAACCTGGAGTGGATGATTGTTCTTGCTTCTTTAGCCGGAGAGAACCTGAGGAACCTGAAGATGCTACCAAGGGAAGAGATGTCTTTAATGAAAAACCTCCTGCTGATGAACTATTGGCAGTATCAGATATTGGAAAAGCTGTTACGACTTCTCTCCCAGACAATGTGGTGAGCCCCCTCCCTCCCCCCTTCCTGCATTATCCTAAATTCACTGCTATTAGCCAATCATGTACCCCGTGCTTCCCAGATCATGCATACTTCAATGGGTGATATCCACATGAGGTTATATCCAGAAGAATGCCCAAGAACAGTGGAGAATTTCACAACTCACTGTAGAAATGGCTATTATGACAATCTGATCTTCCACCGGGTCATCAGAGGATTTATGATTCAGACTGGAGATCCTCTAGGAGATGGCACTGGTGGACAATCTATTTGGGGAAGGGAATTTGAAGACGAGTTTCATAAAAGGTATGCTTGATTTCTGATTCTGTCAGAATATCCTCTGCACCTGGGTAAGCATCTGTCATACCTGTGCTTCTGATGCTTTTGATCTCCTTAAAATGCGGAAAATAGCAAGCTGTATTAATGACCTGCTTGTTTACGCTGCTTTAACAGGGACCTTTCATTCTCATGGACCATGGTTACTGATAATAGATATTCAATCGCAAATTGACCTGTTACCTGAAGATCCTTGGTTTGAGTTGCCTAAAAATTTGGATCCTTGGCAGTAAGACGCATGCTTTTAACTGATGCATTTGATGATCTAGGGCTTATTTTTAATTTATTTACACCATCTATCATAAGGAGGTTGTTGGATGTGCATCTATGCAAAGCTAACAGCGTAATCTTGGTTGTGGAATTAGAAATGTGGTTTGGTGCTTGGTGAAACCTTGTTGCAGTATTTGTCTCTTGATTGAATAATTATTACCGGTTAAATGATGGTGGCTCTTGCCTTTGTTTTATTTCATAAAGATTATATTGTTTCTGCAGTTTGCGGCATGACAGGCCCTTCACGGTTTCAATGGCTAATGCTGGGCCAAACACCAATGGCTCCCAATTTTTTGTTACCACTGTTGCCACTCCATGGTTGGACAACAAACACACTGTTTTTGGTAGAGTGGTTAAAGGAATGGATGTTGTACAGGTATCATTAACTTATTATAGTGTTACCTCGTTTATTCTTTAAACAAGTATGCTAATTTCAACTCTTATATATGTATGTGTATATGTATATATTTTTCTTCTTTTGTTTGTTTATGTTTTTAAAATTTTGGCTGAAAGCTCATTAGTCTTTTACTTAACAGGGTATAGAGAAAGTGAAGACAGACAAGGCAGACAAGCCATATCAAGATGTGAAAATCCTGAACGTGACTATCCCCAACTGAAACAATTTCCCTTGAAACTTGAACTTTTTGGGAGCCTCTTGGATCATCTATCCATGAAGATGTGATATGTTTACAACTTTCTCTATTGCTTTTTTGATATTCATTAACCTTAGCAGTAACCATAAGCAACGGTTGTAAGACGATTGCATTATTGTTGTCAGGTATGAGAAGTGCAGAGTCTCTGTTCGTTCTCACATGTGAATGGAAGATAGTACTATTATCTTTTGAAGTGATGCAGTTATGGATCTCTTAACGTGAAAGGTAATGATTTATATGGAGGCATGAAACGGAGTGTCGTGTAATAATATTGTATTATCGGTGACTGCATCTTTTTTTGAACTTGCTTAGTTACTGGCGCTTTATGTTAGCAGTTTTTCCATCTTCGTTTTCTGAAGTATGAAGCAAATGTACATTATCAGCAAGGGCTTGGACTTGTTTAACGTTGAGATAATGTTTTGTAGAAGTGCAACACCAAATTTTGACTTGAAATATGTCGTATTTATTTGTATTGATCTTATGTGCCACATGACGTGTGCGTCCTGCCTTTACCCATATATATCCGAGCGATTATTCTTGACATGACCAGGTAGCCAATAATAATATGAATTTGTTGACAAATTACACTTTTAAGACACATGACACAATACTTGCTCTAAGACAACTATAATACGAAAATATAAAATTTTACATAAATCAAAAATTAAATTCAAATATTAGCTTATTATAATGAGTAAAATGAAGAAATGAGTACATGTTTCGTGATGATAACAGACATGGCAATTGTGTTAATGTAGGTAAAGATGCATGTTATATAACATGTCTCTTTGGCTACATTAACAAAATATTGTTCAGTAATTTGACCTATATAACATCGTCTCTTTTAACATCGTCTCTAGCTACATTAACAATATATTGTTTAATATTAGGCTCTCTTCTTTTACATTAACAAAATATTGTTCAGTAATATTAGGCTCACTAGGCTCTATCATTTCACAATATTGTTCAGTAGGAACCATACTTAAATTTTCTGAGTTTCCATAAAATTCTGCACCAAGCAATGACTCAATGAAGAGATGTTCTGTTACATGAGAACGCTCATTAACTTGGCAAATAGGACTAGTTCGCTTAGATTTTGAACTTTTCTGTTGTTCTCAATCAGTTTCGCATTTGAGTTCATAGCACAGTCTAAAAAACGACTATAATTGATGAAAAAATCAAATTACTCACCCCTATTTGACAACAATGTAAGCGTATGTCTATGTTAATTTTGCGCAGTCGTTTCATTATTCCAAGACTTATCTTGAGGTTATCAATAAGTTTTATTTAAACCTTTTTGAAGCAAAACCAATAAAAATCAAAATAAAGACTTTTCCAGAGCAAGCAATGAATCCAACAGTAAAACAATCTAGCAAAATGGGAGGTAATCAAACAAGAAAAGTAGAGGAAGTAGTACATTAATCCAACACAACAATTGAAATTCAAAATTGAGAGTATACTTCATAGTGCACCTGGACTGATTCAAGCAACAAATCCTTCTCCAACTAAAACTAAGCCAAAATCATAAAGAGAATTTTCTACTACGACAAAGTTAAAGGACAGACAGTTGCCATAGAAACTGTTTGCAAATTTCTTAATCGAACAGACCAAAACCCATATCCTGCAAAAGAAATAGATACAATTAGTCCAGGAGGTCAATTTCAGATGGTAGCACACGTATATTATATACAACAGCAGAAGATAGAAAAAGTATACTACATTTGACAACTTACGTCATCAGACTCCTCCTTCTCTTCAACTTTCTCTTCCTTCTTTGACTCAGCAGCTGCAGCAGGAGCAGCACCACCACCTCCACCAGAAGGTGCAGAGACAGCAACTGCACCACCTCCGGCAGGTACTGAAGCCAATTTCTCCCTTCCAGCAGCAATCAACTCAGTGATATCTTTGCCAGCGACTTGAGACAAAAGCAACTCAAGTCTTTCCTGATCGACCTCAGCTCCAACTGTAAGACACATTGTATTAGAGAACAACATCCCAATCATTGGCAAACAACATCTACAACCCTAAATACTAACAGCCTAGCTAAAAAACAATGAAAAGATTACAAGAAAGGGTATAAATCTAATTCCTATCATTCAAAACCACAATCGCATGAATCAGTCTTTACCAGCAGCAAAACAGTATTTATTTAGAATGCCAATTAACAATTGCAAATCTCGGGAATTCATAACCAGGAAATTTCCAACCTTATATTCAACTTCAATTGCACATATAATCATGGTTTATGTGGAACAGTAATATCCCACAAATAATCATGGTTTACATCAATAACAAGGCATGATCTTTACGTGGAAAAGACCATGCAGTCACCAGTATGTAGGGCAAAATTGCCAGTAGATAACTATACACCGAAAAATACGCATGAAACCAAGAATTCCGTGAAAAAAACTAAATCATCACCACTAAAGATTGCCCCGACGTTGAAAGAAAAATAAGGGAGCAAACATACCCCATAATCTGTTTCTAAAAGCTATGAAGCTCCATTACAACCTTTACGCGCTCTGACAGACCAAGAGGGTATGAACATCTCTTAATATGACCCAAAACTAAACACATGCAAATATAAACAAGTCCAAGACTAGAGGTCTAGATCCAATCACCGCCAAGTTAAATGCACGCATACATACTCCGGGGGGGAAAGAAATCTTTTTCGGCAAATTCAGCCATTAAACCAGAAATAAGAGTTCAAAAAAGAGAGCGAAATTTGTATGCGCAGAGAGTAGAAATTAACCTGAGCCGAGGATGTCGGAAATATCATCGGCAGAGGGGGAGGCATTGCCCCCAAGACAGCCAACAAGTAAGCTGCTACAACCTTCATGTCTATCACAATAACAAAACAAGCCGAAAATTATTGTACGGAATCCCTAAGGAACACAATTCTCATAAATTGAAACAAGACACAAAGCCAAACTTTATTAACAAAGAGCTAATTCTGAGAGTTACTTGGAGATTTGGAGGGTGGACGCGGGAGGCGTAGAGCACTGAAAGTACAACGCAGCTAGGGTTTTGAGCTCGGAAATGAAATCGACGAAGCGGTTGTGTTATATATACGTGTGTGGTTGTTTGTTGTTAGGGTTTAGTTTTTATTGGGTTAAATGTTGGGTTACTTTTTTGGGCCTTTGGTTTCGAAGAGACTTAATGTTTTGGAGGACTGCAATATATTAGCCATATATTAGTCATTCTGCAAATTTACATCTTTCTCTTCACTCCAACAGCTGTTTATTCTACGGTTTCTACCTCTCAACTAAAATACATATATTTCTGCAAATTAAAATTAAAAATCATTGAAAATCGAAAAAGACATATAGCAAATTTTTAGAAATGAAGAATTATAATTTATTTAAATAAATGAATCACTTGTGCAATTATATCTTTTATTCTTCTGTTATTTTTTTCTAAACTTGCAAACCTGTGTAAAAAGATTCATTACAGAAGTACCTTTAATTCTTAAAATGAAACATTTTAGATTCTCATGATAGAGTTCAATAATGATATATGATTGCCGCCTTCAAGGTTTTGAGATTTGTTTCTTATATAAAGCAAAGTTTTGGGTTCATATGATATGTTTAAATTGTGAATTTATGATACAATCAACCTGCCAAAATTTATTGATCAAAATTTCAACTTAATTAATGTAGACAGTGAAGAATGAAACAAATGGAGTGGACGACACGAAATATGTAGAATATGGTTTAAGGTTGGAGTATGCACCAATATTTAATGCATTATAAATAGGCACAAATCTAATGAAATGACATAATATAATGCTTTTATATCACAAGACTAACTAGCGTATTAAAAGGCATTTTTATACACAAGTAGAATTGAAATAATGTTCTCCTATTGTATCAACCAACGCTACAATGCTAAATGACAATTTTACACAAGTAGAATCGAATTGTATTCTCTTGTTAAATTGAGACTCAGAGAATCTGACTAATTCTCTTCGAATATCTTTCAAAGCTTATATTGGAATATCCAAATCACAGCCATTTGACTTGAAAGATCCAAGACACACTTTCTTGGAGAAGCTGAAACTTTGATCCACTGCTACATTCTGGAAAACCTGCATTTTGCTGCAGAACTCAGCTGACTCTTCCTTGCAAACAAATGATCCAGCATACGAGCAATGTTCGCCAAATGTGCAGCTTTGATCTGATTGCACTTGAGGCACACCAGGTCTTGAAGGTGGTACAGCCTTTCCTCTGTCGAATAATCTGGAGGAGCGTTCTCCATCACTTCACGGTCGTAAGCTTGCCCACAGTGGGCCACACCACAGCACCATTCCCGGCCGATTAATCCTCTGTCACGGCCCAAATCTAGATCCCTGCAGTCGTTGCAGTAACTGCAAACAGAATGCTATAAATCATTATGATGCTTAGATAAACTACTGATATTAACACTGAGTTAATTCCTCGTATTAGATTCGTTCTTTTCTAAAATTAGAAGATAAGAAACATTAAAATTTCCAATGAACACACCACAAACAATATATGATCTTTATGTAATTCTGTATTCTATGGCCAATCAAGCACCATGATAACCATTAAACATACAGATATACCCTCGACGGAACCATACATCACCTGCAAATGACATTTGGTAAAGTTAAGGATGCCTGTAGATTCTGAAACTCAGCCTCGGGAGCAAATTCTCTTACACGGACCAATTTCAGAAGATTCCTTCTCATGACCTGTCCAAAACCAAGAAACAGATTACATAAATAAGACATCTTCAGTCTACAACAACCAAAGTAATGCCAGAGGAGCTACATATGAGTATAATCCTAGTGTGATATGTGCTCCTCAGCATGTATGAATCCAAACATGGAAAATCGCAATTGATTCATTTGTAATAGCTAAATTGCACTATATATACAATTAATGCATGCATGACATTGCTCACATAAAATGTTCACCTATACTTGGATATTTAGAAGTAGAGATGACTATAACATGAATCTTGCAATTGCGTAACGTGCTAAAAACGACACAACTAGACTAAATGACCAGATAAAAAAACTGCTAAGAAGGAAAATATATACTCCCTCCGTCCTAGTATTATTGGCTCCTTTCTTTTGCACGTAGATTAAGGAGAATTATGTTTTGTGTGTAAAGTAGTGTTTGACACAAAATTCGAGGCACTTTTTAGTATAAAATTGTTTCCTTTTTTGGAACGGGATAGCGGGACAGCCCAAAAAGAAAAACGAACCAATAATAATGTGACGGAGGAGTACTATACAACATTTGGAATCAATGGAGCTGAAATCTGATGAAATTGTGAATGCTCAAAACCATGAAATATTGCAGGAAAAAAAAAATCTTCTGATCAAGCAAAGGATTCCTTGTACTTCAAAGCAAACTTTAGAAGGCTAATTATTTTCTAAGTCGAATGTCCTTAGATCTAAAAGTAGATTGGACATTCATTTTCTTAAAATCTAAAAATATGATTTTGCACAAAATGCAGATAACTGCAAGTAGCTGGGGATGGGTATGGGATCAGTATAAAATCAAAATATGTAATAAAATTATAGGTTTGTGGTATTGAGAAAATGTTAGAGATGGTCTATACCAGAACTTCATGCTGAACATTTTGGTCAAGAGCCAAAACTGCACAGACATACTTGATGAAATCCAGAGCAGCATCCCCCTTTTGGACATTGGTTGGAGTATGCAAACTTTCAGGAAGATCACTCTCAGACTTGTTTCTTCCTTTTATGTGAAGATGTGGATCACATACAATTTTGAGAAGTTTGTCTGTATAGTCAGATGCAATCTGTAGAACATAGAATTAGATCATTAAGTCCAAAATTTTACTGTTAGGATTTAGAACATACTTCAGATGAAAATTAAACGTTACCTTTTTCTTCAGGAATTCTGTTTTCTGTGATTCAATAATCTCAGCAGTTGCAGCTGTGATTGATGGAGTGCACATGTCTCCCATGCCAGATGCTCGTTTTGCTGCTTCTTCTTGTGCAAACTTCCATGGAAAGTACAAAAATTCTGATACAATTAAGATAAAGTGATCCTGCACAAAAGACAAGCAGTTGATTAGGCAGTACATGCTATGATTATGCAGCTGATACTAATTCTGGAATTCATTTAGGGCTAACTAGATGGCTAAGAATATTTCATTTGAAAGGAGGTTCAGGGAACATGAAAGGGTAGAATATTAACTAAGGTCATTTTTGGTCGGACGTATTTGTAGTGTTGACAACAATTGTTACAAGATTGTGAAGCTACTAAAGTGTCCACACTGTTGTTGCTAATATCTATTTCTTTCTTTCGTTCTTTCTTTCTTTCTTTCTCTTTTATGGACTTTGAGTAAACTTGATGCAAAAGAACCTTCAGAAGTAAAGAAGATAACGGGACAATTTGATCCTGAAAAGATAAAGTAAGTATTAAATTTCACATGGATGATTAACCTACCTGAGTTGCTTTTGTCAAGTTTTCTGCTATGGCCCAGTTGGAGACGATATCTACTTGAGAGTCAGTACACACTCTTTCTGCAACAGCACTAGTACATTCTTCTGTGGATCTATCTTCCGATCTAGCTTGAATTCCACCATAGTTGTACTATGGTTGAGTAAGATAAGGTTGGCAATGAAAATAATATATCAGAAAGACAGCGAAAAGGGAAAAAAAATACGATTGTCCAAAGAAGATTATCAATCTCCAGATGCAGACACTAATTTCTAACCCACAAATACTGGCATAGCACACCTATTTTAAATAGGTTTCTAATATTGATAGTTCATTACTAGAATAATGTTTTTGTAATATTTCATAATAAAGCCCTTCCGCATGTTGGTAATTCTGGATATAACACTTTCCAGGTGCCTAATCACTTGGTGACATAAAAATGCTTTAAATCAAATTATCCTTTCTCCATGTCTTGGCTCTATTAGAAAGTATCTACTTTAATCATTTTTTACAAGCACATTAAATAATTTTATAGTTACTAACATACAGAACTGCTATAAAGCATTACGCATAGCTGTTAATATATATACATATATGAAGTAGATAATGACATTCGAAATAACAGATCATTTCATACACATCTTCTTTTAGAAGGCGAAAAAACTTGGGAACAACATTCACATTCATGTCTTTCATTACATCATATATGTGAAAATGGTTAGGTGCCTGAAACCAACTATTTTAAAATTATGAGTTCATGCTAGAAATGAAGAGAGAACGACGGACACCAAGATGTAACGTGATTTGGCTATGTGTAAGTATCAAAATGCCCAAAATGGTTATAAGTTATAACAATTATATTGTTCTCACGTAATCTAAGACTACACTGGGCAGCTATCTATATAGGTGAAATAAACTGATAAATGTAGAAAAAAGAAATTCACTCCACAATCAAATGGACAATATATTACAATAATCACCCAAAGGTGTATCGTGATCTTACAATATTGAAATAATCAATTTTTGATTCTCAACAAACTAAGATGGGTTGTTTACCTGATCCATAAAGAGTAAGGAATGCCAAAACTGGAAAGGCTCAAGTTCAATCCACTCAAACAAGTCCCTGCTACAAAGGAAGTTTGAGATGACATACATCACCCAAGAAAACAACCCTTAAAAGAGGCCCAAAAATACAAAACCCACCAACCCAGCCACCTCCCTCTCACAAACAGACATACTCGTAAAGATAATAAGTCACCAAAACGCATGTTGAGACGAACCTCGTTTGCAGAGTTTTAAGTACACTCTCACAGTAAGCTTTTGCAGCAGATAGATCCGACTTTCCAGTATCAATTATAATTCTGCTGAAGCTTGCAAATACAATTGTTGCACCTAATTTGCGGAACTCCGCCAAAAGCAAAGCAAACACCTTTTGCATAACCTGTCAGTGAAGATATCATCTATTTACTGAGTAAAAATTTATTGAACACCTTACGAAATGGACAAACATGCTTTCACGAATTGAAGTATGTGAAATAGCATCTATTCTCTCTTTTGAGTAGTGGATTCCAACAACTAAACTTAGATATGACTGGCTTGGCAAACACACACAAGTTAAATTAGCTAAAGAGAATTGTTGAAGAGATCTCAACTGTATGTAATGCAATATCCTTGAAGCAAACATAAAAAATCACTTAAACTAAAAAACTAAAAAAGCAGTCAGCTGAACACTGTTGCTGAGATGCAAAGCATGAGAAATAGGAGAAATAGTTTTAAAATATAATAACAGTGTTGTGTGCAACCCATCATATTTCTTTATCAATTGAACAATGACACTAATTTTCCTGGAAAGAGAGATCACCTTATGAAGCATGCGATGGAGAGCCGGGTCATGAAGTTTAGATATAGGACTGCAAAAAGTGAAAGGAGGTTAGTATAAAATATATTATACACAGACAAAGTTCAGTCAGAAACCTGCAAAGCCATCGGTAGAGATGTTGCAATACAGCATCTGCAAACACATTTCCTGACGTAACTGCATCAGCAAGGCATCTCTGAATTAATTGTTTCAGAACGCGAAATGCAGGAGCACAGGAAATTTCCTCATCATAACAATATTGTTTCTCTGTGTTAGATGAAGATGAATTCATATCCTGGTCGAAACCAAATAATGCTCCTCCTTCCATTTCATTCACTTGGTTACTTTTGAGAAGAGCATTGACAGTTAGGTGATGGATCTAAAAATAAAAGAAACAGATTACTTTAATCATATAGAGGGAGAAAGGGAAAAATTGCAGAAAAGGATTTAGAACGAGAGATAAGTAAAGTATACCTTCAGTTCAACTGTAACTTTCCTATATGCACCAGGATAAGTGAGGATAGGTTGATTGACCTGGTTACAGGAATTATTATAAACTCCTGATATCTAACAATGGAACAAGTATTTTCCTGTAACCATACTACCCAAATTTGGCCAATACAAAATGCCACCCCAAGAAAAATATAACTCAGTCTCAAGTCCAAATAACTCACCTCATCTATAAAACATGGTACATCTTCATTAGTGCCTCCCAAGTCCGGGAAGCCATTATCAGATACCCACAGAACCTGTTGGATTAAGTTTTATGACAATGAAAACACACTTGGGATGAAAATATAAGATGGAAAGTCTCTTTATATCTTTCGGTCTTTACTAAAGGTCGGAAGGAGTAAATCTTAACAAAGATAAAGAAAGCACCTGTTGCTGATCACGCAAAGCTCTCGAGAAGAAAATATCAGCAGTATGTATGAGCCAATCAACTTCAAAATTTCCTAATGGAACCTGCTTATATATAATTGTCTACATAAAGAAACTGGAAAAGATAATATAATAAAAATACAACATATATCATGTAATAAGCGTAGAAGCTTTTACGTGGGCATATCGTGAAAGCGTAACTCTCTCATTTAACCATTGTGATGATGCAGCACATCGTTGTAGTCCAATTTTTGCAGCAATTACTTGCCAACCGATGGCCTATATAAGCAAAAAATGCAGCAATATGTTAGTACAAGACTACAAGTGTACAACCAACACATATATATCAAATAGAACCCACAAACCAAAGACAACGCACGGATTCACCTGATATTGGCTATCACGAGCATTGGAGGGTATGGTTACACAAGGAAAGTCTTCCAATGACCTAATGCCAGACTTCAATAACTGAATATTAGGGCACTCCATAACAGCAATTACAGGTCCATGATGCCGATGTCTGCCAAAGAAATTACACAGTGTAAATATCAAATCATACATGCCACAGAATTAGTAACAATAATACATTGAAATACAGCTAAGAAAATTTTAGGGGAAAAGCTGCAAATTTTCGCAGATCTTCGTCCTGCAGACTTTGCCATATATAGGTCAAACCCTATAGCGTATTGCATATGGAATATTACACATGCTAAGCAAGCTAGTTCCCAAACTTAATACTTTTTTTCCCATCCAAATCAGTTTGCTCCCTTATCAAAATACGGTTAATATTTAAATTCATAATATTATTGTAGGCAGGTTATCAGTGTTTTTCCCTGTTATAAGTGTGTATAGCATATGAGATGGGGAATAAAAGTCCCACTTATTCAATGAAAAGAGTTCCTATATATACATGTGAATAACCCTAATCCTAATAGGATTCTAAATATGCATCTATAATATATTTACATATATAACACTCCCCCTCAAGCTGGAGCATAGATGTTAATCATGCCCAGCTTGTTACAAAGATAATCAATCCTAACCCAAAATAAACCAGAACGAAAACCTTTAATTTCAACATAAATCTCAAACATAATTCAAATCTGATCCAAACTGAATCCAACACCAATTAGATGATGCAGATCCAAACATGTATCCAGACAACTCACGAACGTTTGACCCAAACTGAATCCCACACCAATCAAATGTTGACCCAAACAGGTATCCAGACAACTCACAAACGTTGAGATAGCAAACCACAACAAACGGAACTCAATTCCGGCAACAAATGTGCTCACGGGCACCGAAAACCAAATCTGAAAATGAACAGATCCCACACCGCACCGATACTAATCCAAACAAGTACTCAATCTGAAAGGGGACGACGACGCGAACCAAACGGGACTGGCCGGAGTGAATTCCGGCCACGGACGCGTCCTCACGCGCCGAAAACACGAAACTGCCGCCATAAACGTCGTCGGCGCGTGGGAACGACACGCGCCGATTCCGGCGGCCGTACTTCTGGCGAAGGTGCACCGGTCGACACCGCATATCCCTATGCCGGCGGTGTCGACCGGTGAGGCTTCAAATCCAAAGGGGTTGCTTTTCCTTTTTTTTTTTTTTTCACCCAAAAAACCCTAATTTTCAAATCTCGAAATTCCAAACCCTAGATCTGGAACATAGCTCTGATACCATGTTATAAGTGTGTATAGCATATGAGATGGGAATAAAAGTCCCACTTATTCAATGAAAAGAGCTCCTATATATACATGTGAATAACCCTAATCCTAATAGGATTCTAACCCTAATCCTAATAGGATTCTAATATGCATCTATAATATATTTACATATATAACATTCCCTATACGGCTATACCTGTTAATTCTTAACATACACGGAGTGGCAGTCCATGTACACACACACACTCTAATTCAAGGTAGTTAGAGTAGCCGTTGGCAATTGCCTAATGATATTCTCACGTATATTAAGATATTATGTAGAAACACGAAGGAGCATAACTGGGGAGGGCCACATTTTCTCTGGCTTATCTGGCCCTTGGATTAGTTTCTTACACCAATCATGCATGTGCCCTTTCTAACTCATAAAGATACTCGACTGTCTAAGATAATAGTGTGTCCTCTCAGTCATGTTTCAAATAGGATGGTAAATGAGATTTTCCACTTCTACAACAGAAAGGTGAGGTATTCTTACTTTGTAGATACAACTCATACAAGTTCTATTGTATAAGCATCTCTTTCAAGTCTAGATTTCAAATAGTATAATAAATTATTTTCCACTTCTGAATCAGAAATGATAAGTCTCCTTGGTAAAATACTGTGAAGGTCTACTAATGCACATTATACATATGTTAGTTGGTCAAAGTTGATGATAATCAGCATGGATATTCATTTCATTACTAGGCAGAGAGAAACCCTAATGCAGTCTGCACTTGAATTCAGCACACAAGGACTTATGTGGAGGCATGGTACCAGGAGATGCTATTTCTGAGATGAATATGTATTCAAATAATTTATTATAAAAAAAACTTAAAACGATCATGTAAGGCCTGCATATCACTTGCTTATTTTGGTCTTTGGCACCAATCATATTCTGTTGTAATGACCAAAAACAACAAGCGACAGCACTTTACATAATATCCCATTTCTTCTTTTCCATGCTTCATGCAAGATTACAACATTTCTTCCACTTCAAAAGTTAGAGCATACAAATGTTTTGTTTAAGACGAACAGATCTCGAAACTAGTTGCTAGCATGTCTTATTCGTTGAAAAATATATATAACTATCTAAGAAGCTTGATTGCAAATACCACCTAATATAGGGAATTGAGATTATTAGAGTATGAGAGAGACCTGTATTCTGTTAGCATCCTCTGCAAGTTTCCTTGAGCATCTTTGACATGCCCAACATAGTCCACCTAAGAGAAAGTGCAAGAACATGACAAAAATAATAAATATATTAATATGAGAAAAATGTGTCGGAAAGCACTTTACCTTGAATGTAATGCCTTCATTTGTAGGAGTTTGCAAGGATAATGCTTGGCTAGCTTCACGAAATTGTCTATCTAGCATTTGAGATGACAATTCCTTACTCTGGAAAGGACTGACAACCACAACAGCTATTTGCCTTGATGCAGGAAAATATGCAACAAACATGGCTCGGCTGTCGCAGATGCTGAAGAAAAATGAATGCCACAATATTTAGCATGACTTGCATAGCTACAATGGTACCTTAACTAGAGCAAATTTGTTCCATTAACTAGGCCACATAACTTATTTTTAAACGACGTGCAGTACCTATGATACAAGTAGAAGAAAGTATATGAATGTTCCAGATATGGGCACTCAGTAGTTGTCTTCATATGCAATTCATTCAAACTCCAGCCATCTTGGAAGTTTCGTTTTTTTGCTGATTTGTCCACTTTACAGACACAACCAATCTGAAGTATGGCATTAAACTCTGGTGGAATCTTGGTTTCGTAAATTCCCTGAGAATTTCACATTCTTATCATCATAATGTGAAAGTAAAATCCAGACTAGCTCCATGAGTATGCGAATATGGTTATTGCAATTTTCATAGACTGTGATGGACATTACAAAGGTGGAAAATATCTAGTAATCCACCTGTATGCACTAAATTAAATGAGGCTCAATTTACATGTGTTAAAACCCCAACCCCACCACAACTAGAATAAATAAATAAATTAATTAATTAAAACAGCTCCACTAGAGCAGGTGACTGATATAATGTTGTCATGACTATAGAAGGGTAATTCTCTCCCTCTACCATCTAGACAATTCTAAACTACACCAAAAGGAAATGTTTACAATTTCCACTTCTACACAATGTTGTAAAAATCGCCAGAGGCGGCCGCCTTGAGGCGCGGTGGCCGGAAAACGCCCCGGGGCGACCGCCTCTCTCTGCAAATTCCGGGCGTAGGCCTCGGCGTCCGCCTCTGGCCGCTTGGAGGCGCGCCTGCGCAGAGGCTCTCTGGAGGAGTGAAGAGGCGGTAAGTTCAATCTATGTTTTAATGCAAATTAGGGTTCAATTTTGTGTTTTGGGCCTAATCTTTTAGGGCCCAAACTAAATTAATAACAACCCAATAAATTAAAACCCTAAATTTGAATTCTAAACATTAAAATAAAAAAAAAAAAAGAAAAGAGGAAGAACAAGAACGCACAGCACTCTTCTCTCTCTGCCATCTCTCTCCAACTCACTCCTCCTCCTCCACCGCCACCGCCACCATTCTCCTCCGGCAGCCACCACCGACAGCCACCAGACCAGTTTTTTTTCTTTCTTTTCTTTTTCTTTTTCTTTTTCTTCTTGTTCTCATTCATTTTTGCTTAATCCATTAAATAAAAAAAATGGATAAATGTAATGTGAGATGATGTAATAGATTCCCTATACCTTTTAAGACTTATTTTGATGTTTTTAAGACTTAAAAACCTTTTAATTTAATGTTTGAGTTGCAATCTATTATTATATATATATATAGGCTTACGCCTCGGACCGCCTCGCCTCACAGAGGTAAAACGCCTCAGTTCCGCCTTAAGCTTTTTACAACATTGCTTCTACAATGAGGATATCATTAAAATCGAGAGTTGGATGAAATAAGTAGTTGTTATTGCGACTATTTAGCATGTGGTTTTATGTGTGGTATTGTCGTCTAAGTAGATAATGAAGCCATATAACAAACTTGAAAGTGGATTTCTATTCAAGTTTCAATCTACAAGAGACTGCAATAAGAAAAGTGTGGTTTTATATATATATATATATATATGTATATAGGAGATGGCGTCAATATTGATTTATCAATGGTTGATATTTGTTCTCATATTTACACTATAAAGAGTGTCCACGCGATAACCATTACCCCTATATATATATATAGGAGGGTTAACGTAAAAATCATTTTTACTGTGAGAACATAAGAACCAAAAAATGATGAATTTGTTTTCAAAGTTGATGAATCATTCGAGAAAGTTACTGAATCTAAAAAATGAAATTTTCACCTCTTGTAGGATTCGAACCCGCGTGAAAATTTGGCGAATCTGAAATTTTGGATTAAGAAACTTTCTCAACGGATTCATCAACTTTCATAGCGAATTCTTGTGGTTCTCCGTTCTTATGTTAAAAATGGTTCTTATTTGAACCTTACTCTCTCTCTATATATAGGGAGATGATCAAATGAGAATTACATATTTTTTTAGAACTCTGCGACCTATGCATAAGACGTGTAAAGATGATGCACAAAACGGTATAAAATTGTGCACAACGACAACTTTCTAAAATTGTTTTGTTGTGCAACAATTTTAGAATGTTTTCGTTGTGCACAACTTTATAGATTTTGTTCATCAACTTGATACGTTTGTGCATAGTTCTCAAGTTCTAAAAAAGAGTTCTCACTGGATCCAACCCCTATATATAAATATTAAATAGTACAAAGTTTAGCGTAATATGATATGGGCCTCACTATGAGAAAACTGTATGTATCACATTAAGACATTTACGTTGATGTAATTGACTCCTTAACTATGAACGGACTATATGATCCTCTGAGAATTTCAAACTTTTATCTCTCGATAGCAGTAAATACAAAAATAGGGAAAATCTAATGTTAGAGAAATGTTATTAAGTCAAAAGACCTCAGAAGATGTTTTAAAGTTAAGACAAATTGTGCGTGTTATTATTATTAACATCTTGCATTGAAGTGTCCGAACAAGTACTTGAAGAAAGCTAGCAGCATATGATTTTAGGCTAGAAAAAAGATACCTCAACTTCAGGATCTGCAAGGTGAGCGGCTAGTTTCTTGCTTTCGGTCCTAAATTGGTCTTCATCAATTATGACCTAATGAAGGAAAATGCAATGTTCAACTACAACATCATTACTTACAAGTTGACTTCCGTGATTAGAAGGTGTACCTCAATAAGGTTGTAGCTTTGGTGTCCATGGGGAAGAATCTTGTTTACACACCTTCCGGGGAATTCTTCTGTTACAGGGGCCTTAGAGTTGAGGTAGAATACTCTGGGAACTACTATGGGGATCTTACGCATTGCTCCTTCTACAACTACCCAAGCGAAAAATTGGCCATGCTGTCCACTTGGTTCGAGCTGAATGATCTGACAAAAAGAAGAATCACATTCAGCTCTTTATGGAGGAAAACAAAAAACCAACTGAAAATTAACAAAACAAATTAATTCTTAAAAATGCATCACCTGCCAATGGCAACGGGTGAGCGCCAAGTCATGCCTCTGGAAATACGAATTCACTCCAACTCCACCTGGAGCCTGTTTGAAATTGGTAGTACTGTTGGAAATCTCCACATTATTGATAAGGTTTAACCTGGTAAAGCATAATTTAACAAACAAAAATCAACAGTGAATTAACACTTTAGAACTTAATTACAACCCCATAATGAAAATGTTACGGAAAGAATTCAAAATAAGCATTAGTTATGATGAAGAATACCGCTGACGTTTCCTTTTTTCCCGAGTCCCTCTCCACTTTCTCTTCCTTGACTCCAACCATCCTTGATAGTCGACAACTCTATCGATAGTCTCTTCAGGAGCCTTTTGCAATGGATGAGTTGACTGATTATGTCCAGTTTCTCCATCATTTTGCTGTGCACTTTCTACAAGATTACTTGTTTCAACTTGATGCTGTTTATTATGGATGGCATATGAACGGACAATAGGTTGAGGCCTCACGAGAGGAGATTTTCCGGATCTAAAGTCTTCCATGTCTGTAATATTCTGTCCATCTGTAGAGTGACCATTAGCTGGAGGATTACCACTCAATCCCACAGCATCATCTTTTTCTTTCCGGTTGAAAATATCAACCATTTTTCGTTGGCGAAACTTGTCATCTTTTTCTTTGACTTTCTTGTGCAACCAATCAGGATGAACAACCCTTGAGACAGGGTTTGCAACCTGACAAATATGAGATTCCAGTTCAGGAAAGGGAGAGGGATTTAAAAAGGGAAATAGACTACTCTGTAGCAGTAACTTGAATCACCTTTTGCATGGCAGCTGGGATTGTAATTATTTTTTGAATAGCTGAACTAAGCCTTTGCTTGTAGTATGACCAATCAATGATTGACCGGATGCCAACATCTGATGAGACTTTGCACCACTTCTTCACATAAAACTTCATAATTTCTGTAACCCATTTTTACAACAGCTAAGCACTTCTGTGTTGAGATTAAATTACAAAAAAGAAGAAGAAGAGAGAACTCTAAAGATTAACCTGGTTCAGTCTCAAAAATTGCAACAGGAACAGCACGCTCACTTACTGGAGTTCCCTGTTCAATGTGGTGTGTCAATAATCTTTTAATCCAATATTGTTGTGTTCAATTGCACTCACACCAATTCTTGCGTGAATGCTATTCTTTACAATAAAAGAGAAACTATCCAAAAGCACATTAGAATATTGTATTGCAGTCTGACCAATTCCGGAAAAATGTTTTCCTCTTTTTTTTTCCCTATCATAGAAGCTATATATAATGAAGAGACCAAGAGACAGAAAGCTGCATTTTGTGGCTTTGAAGGCCATCTCATAGTATTGTAAATTTCGTACCTTTGGTTCACAAGCAACAATATACTGACAGCGCAATCCTTTATCTTTAACCATTGCATCCCCGAGGAAATCAGCTAAGCGCTTTGCTGTGGTTACTGCACATGACTTTTGTTGACCATAGTCTGCCAAGGACTTGCTCATTGTGCTTGATTCTGATATATAATCAAGCAATTCACTATCTGCAACGTCCTCGCCTTGGTTCTGAAATTAAAAGATATTTGGATGATGAAATTTCATGGAATTGCAGCTAAGAGTTTGAAGTTATATAGGGGAAGAAATACACAGTTGCTGATGAAGAAAGTCAAAATAAAAGCTACACATTGTCTTCGAGACAATACTTTGCTGTACATGAAATATGTCAAACATACTCCAGAGTACTTATCCAAGTGCATTCTACTAATCAGAGCAAGCCAAAACGTCAAGAAAAGAAAGTAAGGCAAACATTCCAGTTTCTTCAATGGTGATAATTAATTGAGAATTTGAGATAAAACTTTGATCAATAACCATGTTGGCAATGTATACTGCAGTCTTTCATATGTTAAAAGAAGCCATTATCAAACTTAGTAACATACATCAAGAAGGTCAAGCCAGCGATTTGCAACAGCAGCAACAGCTGAATAACACTCTTCTAATGTTGACCCGTGAAGGAACTTATCAAAAAGCTCAGCCTACAAAATAATAAAACAATTAGTTAACCCATAGGAAAATTGGCTGCTTTAAAAATAAACATCTTGGGATTGGGGTAGGGGTAAACCTAATTAAGAACTATATTAATTGACTATAAGGTATAACATTTCATAATGATTAGGATAATGAAAAACCTAGATACTAGGACATGACTAAGGATAAATTACCAAAAAAGCATCAACATGGATGATGGGGAAAAGGAGAAAAATAAGTTATTTCTCCAAAAATCATGGCAAGGGGCACTGCACTACTTATGGAATTACCTGGAAAACTTTGATGAGCTTCAGCTCACCTCTTCGCTTGATCTCAAAACCCTTGAGTTCAGCTAGGGTACCATCATCATTGAAAACTGCATAACGTTTCTTAATTAAAATCCCTTCCTCCTTGGACGCTGGTATAATCATTGCCTATATGCATAAGTTTACAGACATTCTTCAGTAATATAACAAGACAAATTAACAGACACAGTCACTGATAAGAGCACAAATTCATGGTTGTCATGCATACACTTGGCATCACCTTATATGGTCCATCCACCTCAAACTCAATTGAGCACTCACTATGCGTTGTATATGTCTTACTGAAAGGATCTTTTAAATTCTGCAAGAGACAGTAGTTGGTTCTTATGTCAGTTATATGAATTTCACTTCTCCTACCCAACATTAATGACAAACGATAAGGAAATTACAGAGTTATGTTAGAACTTACTGAAACACGAAAGGAAGGTTTATTTACTAACCTGGTATTGATCGTTGGTGTTGTTTCTAGCCACATCCACATTTAGCATGACACATGGATATGAAATTGTCAGCTTCTTCTTTGAGTCTCTGATTATATGTTCCAACATTGTGGTCAGCATCTCTTGAAACAACATTTACGCATGAGAAAAGTAATTTGACAAAAGATCCACAAGATAAACAAGTAACTACTCAAAAATGGTGTTGGAACTTCAATTCATCCACATCGAATGAAAAATCAAATGATTGAGCGGTGAATTTATAAAGGCGACCAAGCATTTATGCAACTAAAACGTACTTTGTCTTAAATGTGAAGTTCTCTGGGAATGATCCTGGTAGACAACACCAGATACCATCAGTGTCTAACTCAAGAGGCCTCCCAATTCTTTCAACCAGTAAGCGTGCATTCTGAATTATTTTAGCTCCAGTATATGTAACAACCCCAGCCATTTCCATGGAATACCATCTTGCACCCCTAGGAAATTTAGAAATTCACCAAGATATATAAGAACAAAAAAATTTGTATGATAGGACTTCAATAAAATGGAAGTGTAGCAACATACTTGCGCATAACATATCCATAGAAGGAGTTGAGAATGCACTTATGGGCAAGTTGCAATGAATCATAAAGTACTACCATGTCCTGAAAAAATAATGTCATCAAAGTTAGTCTTACTTCCACAAAAACTTTACATTATTGTAAACAGGACCAGGAGAGATTGATACCTGTGCTTCCTGGATTTTAATAGAATTTCCACTGGCTTTTGCTTCGGACAACTTTCCCTTCCAAACCTTATTAAGCCCCTTGTATTCATACCTCCTATCTCGAAAGCTTAACAAAAAATAAAAGAGAACAATAATATGGCAACTTGGCTTGAAATTTTCAACTTAAGGTTAATAAGGATGTGAAAGCTACTCAAAGAGTACATGTGAAATAGTGGATTGAAACTGTCAAAAAGAATTATGACATACTATTTTAGACACCTACCTGCGGACAGTGTCAACATAGAATGGGTTTTCACGCATGCAGATCCCAGCTTCTCGAAGTTCAGTAATAGGTTTATCCAGCACCCTTTTATATGCCTAAAAGATGAAGAAAAGACTATTTCTAAAATCTGTTACAAGAACTTGCTGGTTCGAATAAAGGGATGTGGGCAAGGATATCGACATACCTTTTGGCAGTATTTTTTTAATCGCTCCTTTAGTCTTAATTGTTGTTCAGCTTTAGGCAGGTCAAGGAAAGAGTTGGATAATTTTCCATTCATGCCATCAACAAACTCAGACTCAATTTGCCTCTTTATATGATAGTAATCACTGTATCAATATAATGCAACCGTTAATTAAAAAATTACTGATGGCAGTTTTCAATTTAATTAGCTAAATAATAGAGGATTACTAATCAAACCTTCTCTTTGCCGTGTATGTCTCTCCACGCCAAACCCATTCAAGTGTCCTAAGGCAATTTTTTCCAGGACGATTAAAATCGCATGCAGTGCATATTTCATTCGTGACAATTGAAGGTGGCTACAATTTGAGAGAGGAGAAACATAAGTAAAACAACATGTTAAGTCGAATGCCATCTTGATTATGAAAATATGGTCATATTATGGCTTACAAAGTAGATATCAGCCTAAATGAACTTAGAAATAAATATTTGCTGATTATTGTTATGTGAATCCATCAAGCGGAAACATTTTCATGACTCTTGAGCATAGCACGCACACAATCGAGTATAGATCATATAATCTATTGCGATAAAATATTGAAGACTGCATTTACCAGACAGAAGCTTCAAAACTTGGAAGCTCCAGGGATGGCTGATTGCCCACATAAGCAATACCAAAAAACAAAAACACAATCATGAAAAGAAAATGCTTTGGTTAGAATTTCATGATTCATTCGCCTTCTGATAAATTTAAAACATGGCAGCTTGTCTCCATTTCATAGCTAATTGGTTATAAAATCATTTCCCCATAATAATAGGATGGAACATTACTACCTAGTTGGTTGTGGATCATGTTCAGATGATAGGATTAAATGTAGTTTGATCTTTGCATCTATGTTTTCTCCTTTGTTGTATAATGCAAAATCGCACTTGAAGTGAAGTTCATAATGAGAGATGTGCTACAGGAACCATTTTGTTTGATTACCTGAAGCCTGTTTGTCAAGATGATGTTTGGATACATAGCAGCAACATCAAGATGATATATGAGAGGAAATTCTTCACATATTGGGTCATCTCGCAGTTTCACCAACTGCACATTGAAAAGAGGACAGAAGCAGACAAAACTTAGCAGGTCACATGGCAGTGTATTAGGCTATGCAATTTATCACAAACTTAAAGATGATAATAGATAAAGAGATTTGAAAAAGCACATAATTATCACGCACACTAATACATGCATTTTACTACCCTCATACACACAATATTTGTATTCAGTTTTACATACACAACCATCTCGATTTTCACTATTTTGACATTTTCTACCAGTAGATCATGCATGACTCCCATAGGTATGTTTGTAATACATGGGGCAGCATCTATTTTTTTTATGATGAAAAATAGATACAAGTTAATTCCGAACTACATAAAGGCTTTTGGATTTCCCCTTCAAAACCTTCTTTTTTTTCCTTCTTTTTTCACTAACAAATATACTGTGCACATAAGGGAATATGGAATACTCTATCTGCGGTGGGCTCTGGATGAAGACTAACAAAGATTGACTAGTGCAGATGGTGATCAGCAAAAAAGAGAGATAAAGGTTACAGTTCCGATGATAAAGTCTTAAAACAACAACAGCTCAGATGACAAAATCTTAAAACAACAGCTCAGAT
>JAODLM010000727.1:0-94102 GCA_036937905.1 Salvia rosmarinus
GCCTTGATTCTCTGGTCCCTGCTTTTTCTTTGAGACATGACGGCGTTCGACACCTCGGCCCGATCCTGCAGCCATCGCTGGGATCCTTCTCTCTTCTTCCTTCTTAGGTCCGACTGGTCCCCTTGACAAAGTTGTCAACCAGGTCCAAAGACGACTAGTCGTCCTGGTCGCTCACGGGTGATCTCTTTATTCGAGCTCCGTGTCGGATCCCGCTCTTGAATGCGCTGATGATGTGTAGTAGATCTTTACTCATCTATTTTAAGGATTCCATGATGAATCTGGAGACTAAATTCGACATTGTTTCGCCCCGCCCTTGACGGATTGTGCTGAATCGGATGAAGGTTGTTGAGGCGGCATCTTACGGTAAAAACGCCATTTAAACTGATCCATGAGGTCTTTGAAACAATGGATGCTCATTACGCGGCGAAGGTGAACCAACGTCGGCGTTGGAGATCGACACCTCGGGAAAGACCTTACACATATGGAAATCTTCCATCCACTTGGTTTGCCATATTGGTGGTATAGGCAAATAGGAAGTCGGGAAAAGGATCTCCAAGGCCATCGTATGCGAGCAATATTCGAGCTCGGTATCGCTGTGGCGAGGGTTTATCGAGAATCTCCTTGAAAAGGAGATAATTCGTCCATGTCGATCCGAATCAGGGAGTTCATACTACCCTCTCTCGGGGAGTGGGAGATCGATAACGACGTCAATCGTCTCTTCGAGGAGTTCGACTTCGTCTTTCCTCCCTTCTTTCCCGTCCATTTTCATGGGTATCACGTCTAGATGGAGAGCGACTCGTGGAAATACGAGGATGAATGAACCACGGTATCGGGCGATCATTATGCCGTGATGAGCGTTGATTGTTTGGAGAGTAAGCGACCTCGATTGCTGTAACCACCGCTTCGGTACTCTTGAGGGGCCCTCGTTTATCTCTGGTTGAAACTCGGAATTGATTGAGGTTGGCGTTGAGGAACTCGGACCTTTGCTCGACCGAGGACCTCGTGGGAGCGGTGAACCTCACATTCACCGTCTTGAGGTCGGTGTCTTCCTCTTCGTTGGGGCGGCGATCACGAGGTGTATGGAAGCATTCTCCATGTAACCTCGGTGTGTGACCGTTGGTGGCGTCCGCAATCTCCTTTCCCGGCTGTGTGACCACTGATCATTCTCTTGCGGTTGTTACCGGCATCGCCGACCGTGCTAGCATTTGCACGTGTCCTTGCCATTAGATTGGAGAAAACACGCTTTTTGTTCAAGATGTATTTCCGCAGGCGGCGCCAATGATAAATCTAGTGTCGAGATTTATGAAAGCGATAAAGAACACGAGAGACTTTTACGTGGTTCGATCGAGAATAAGATCTCGTCCACTTTGAGGAGATGATCCTCAAGATGTTTACTATAATTCGATTACAGACAAGTATCTCAAAGGGCTCTAGTATTGAAGAATTTTCTAACCCTTTTACCTTCAATCTAACTCCTATTTATACACAAACGTAAACCTTGCCACGAATCCCTCGATTGGCGGGCTCATGATTCTCCCATAACCCACCATGATCTCCACCATTATTACCCATGATTTCTACCGTTACATCATTACGTTACCCATAATTATCGTCATTTAGGCGAACCGAGTAGAGCAACATGAGGTTAGGCCCACTGCGTTTGGGCCTCGCTATTGGGCCCGAGAGGTTGGGCCATATCCTATCACTCGTGCACGTAAACCGAGTAGAGGCTCATATCGGCGGATGAAACGCGCTTATAAAAGCGAAGAAGAGTTTTGCAGACCCACGACCACGCATGGCGGTGGCCACGACGGCATAAGGGCGTGCGTTTGCGAGCCAACGGAAAACAGAGGATCGGTGGACGAAGAGGCTCAGATGCCTTTTCTGCACACCCAAAAAGTGTCGAGTTGGTTATTAAAGGGAGGCGACAATCGGAGAATTCATAATTCATTATTCATGTCGAGAGCGATACCTTGGGAGAAGCCATCGGAGGCGGACGATCTAAGGAGGAGCAATTCGGCAAGAGTGTTAACTTTAAATCTCAATTCTTTTTTTTTTGCTATGGCATTTGTGTTTTGGATATTGTTGAACAGCTCGCTATGAGCTAAATCTTTTACTTGATTTCTTGATGAAACCCATGCTCGTGTGACGAGCTCGATCTCTGTTGTCTTGTTAAATCGCTATCGCTTTGTTGGGATTATTCTTATCTTACTTGTGATTGATCACCATTAGTGAGATCTTAGTTCTATAATTCTTTGGAAAGTTATTATAGAGTGGAACACAACAGAGCGATGTAAGAACATGATTTTAACATTGTGTGTGTGAATAGCATAGAATATGTGTTTTACCTTGTGTGGCAAATATGAATGGATTAGCAATGTTATTCTAAGAGCGAGCCGATATAGGAATATATGGATTGGATCTATGGAATATAATCTTAGATTTGGGAAAATACTAAGAACCAAAGAGAGTTCATGTCATAGTGATGATGCAAAGATGATGTTGTAGCATTATTAGAGGAGCATGGGTGGAATCGAGAGATCAAGTCTGCTCTCTCTCGGCATCCGTTAGTTGATCATTAAATTTTGTCTAGGCTTAAATCTCGCCTCAAGTAATATTTCTCCCGCTTTTATAAACAAAATTGTCATCGATGTGGTTTTAAAGTGCGGTCCTCGTGGATTCGATCTCGAATATTTTAGTATATTACTTGTCGACTCGTGCACTTGTGTAGATATCATATCATACCCAACAAGATTAACAAGTTTTTTGGCGCGTTGTCGGGACCGCCAATTAAAAATTACGTTGATACTTGAATTTTTGTGTTTATTTAGTATTAGTGGTTAACTTTGTTATTTTCTTCTCGCGTGAATCGGGATTACGGGCGTGGTATATCATAAAACCAAGGCGCAAGTACTACACCCGTTGGATCCGTAGATTGAACGCACCTTCCGTCAATGAAGACGACGCCGAACGTCCGTAGAGCGAAGCCAAATGGCCGCACGCGAGGTGATGCAAATAATGGAGAAATGCCATAGTCATCGACGATGACCGGAAAGCGTATCGTGACTATGCTAACCCCGTTTAACGAGCTAAATCGGAATAACTGCACTGAGGTCGCAAGCGAACCGCTTCGAGTGGCGGTCATGTTTGAGATGCTCCAAACGATTGGGGGCGATTCGAGTGGGCAAGCCACGAGAGGATCCGCACTCCATCTTCGGTCTTTCTTGGAAGTTAGCGACTGCTTAAGTTACATGGAGTCTCGGTGGCGTTGAGACTTCGACTATTTCCTTCTCATTACGAGATCGCAAAAGCTCGGGCCGAACGGCCTTCCATCGATTCTATCACCTCATGGTACGAGCTCGTGAAAAAATTTTGATGAAGTACTTCCCGCCTACAAAGAACGCAAGAATTCGGAATGACATCATGTCCTTTCAGAATGAATGAGGAGTCGGTGTGCGAGGCTTGGGAGCGATATAAGAAATGCTACGAAATGCCCTCATCACGGCATTTCGTCATCGCGATCAACCGGAGACCTTCTGATAGTGCAAATCGTCCAACACGTTTGGTGCTTGATGTTTAGTGAGATCTTAGTTCTATAATTGCCGGAAAGTCATTATAGAGTGGAACACAACAGGCGGCGTAAGAACATGATTTTAACATTGTGTGTGTGAATAGCATAGGAATATGTGTTTACCTTGCGTGGCAAATATGTATGGATTAGCAATGTTATTCTAAGAAAGTTCGATATAGGAATATATGGATTGGATCTATGGAATATAATCTTAGATTTGGGAAAATACTAAGAACCAAAGGAGTTCATGTCATAGTGATGATGCAAAGATGATGTCGTAGCATTATTAGAGGAAACATGGGTGGAATCGAGAGATCAAGTCTGCTTTCTCTCTTGCATCTGATAATGATCATTAAATTTTGTCTAGGCTTAAATCTCGCCTCAAGTAATATTTCTCCCGCTTTTATAAACAAGAATTGTCATCGATGTGGTTTTAAAAGTGCAGCCCGAGGATTCGATCTCGAATATTTCCGTATATTACTTGTTGACTCGTGCACTTGCGTGAGATATCATATCATACCCAAAAGATTAACAATAGCTTTGATTTCAGATCGGCATCATGTTAGCCCTCTTTTTGCTTTTCCGAAGTGCGATGTCATTTACTTGTCAATAAAACATCTGTTTTTCTCATGAGTGGATTACTTCGTCTCATCTTATATTTATGTGAACATACATTCGGATAAAATATAATTAACCTTCAAAAGGGACGCCTCATAAGATGACAACTAAGCGCGCACCAGGGGATCACCCCAGCACATACAAATTACTCATTAATTTGAAACATCTCCGTGCAAGCACACAGATAACTCATTGATTTGAACATCTACGTGCGAGGCATACAGATTACTCATTAATTTGAACATCTACATGCAAACGACGTCCAAATCGGATCTCGTACAATTTATACCCCTTTATTGGGAAGATATACACTTGATGGCAATGCCTAAATACATTTACGACTAAAACTAAGTCCTAAGCTATATTTGTACCTCTTTAGGGGAAAATATACACTTGGTGCACAAAGTCTAAATACATTTATGACTATAAACCAAGTCCTAAGCTATATCAGATCACTCGGGCTTAGAGCTCCACTTCGCCAAAACTTCAAGCTACACCACGATTGAAACAAAGTCCCCTGGTCGGCGATGAACACCGGGATGAACTCGGTGCCTTCCACCCGATCAACGAGGTCGGTCACCAAGACCTACTCCAGAGCTCTTTGATCAGCGTAAGCGCCCGACACGAAGTGGGCGCTCCCGGCCCGAGGTCGAACTCACGCCTCTTGATCTCGAGACCCCGCGAGTGCGACCTCGACCCCGACCGACATCCTTCCTCGCCGACCGGGCACCCGGCCTGCCCGTCCGACTCGATGATGGGGCCCGACCACGAGACGACATCTCCGACATATGCGCTCCCATCACCGGCACCTCGGCGTGGTCCATCTAACCGCACCCGCCCGACTTTAACTCTCACGTCGGTGGGGTCATTTGAGTCCGGTCTGAGGGCTCGGGCATACCCCGCTTATGGACGAGCTCGTAAAGTCGAAGGCATTTGACCAAGCATCAAGGCGATCTTTAAAATTCTTCTTTGTTAGCCCTCCTCGTCCTCAACACCATGCCCCGGCAGCGAGTCGAGCTCGGTCATCGACCTCGAGATATAGTAATACCACCGATCGGTGAATCACCGCTTCATATTCACATGCTCCTCGAGATCCGTACCAACTTCTCTTACGCCACCGGTATGTTTCTTCACACATCGATCGCGACCTTGAATGACGCCTGCAGAGACATCCGCTGCTTGGACTTCGGATGAATGATTCTTAGCTTCAAGGCTTCGTTCTCGCTGAATGCGGGCCACCTCACGTTTAGCCCTTGCGGTGCTTTTTTCGACCGACGATGTCGAGCTACCGACCCCAGACTTGGCTATCCATGTCGTGCAAAGTGCGGGTCGGCTCGGCCGATCGACTCTTCGAACACCACCTCGCCATCCTTCTCACCAAAAGCACCTCGAACCTCTTTCGGCTTGGTCAAGAGATCGTGATCTAGCCCAATATAGTGAGAAGAGGAGTGCTAAAAATAAGAGAAACACATTCATATCAAAAGGTGTATTTATTATTCACAAAGTGGAAATTTACAAAGCTCGGGATCCTGTGACCCCGCATTTGAACCTATTACAATGGCTCCTTGACTGAGCCTCTTTGAGGGCTCACCGGCATCCTCCTGCTGCTACGGGCCCCTTGAAGGAGACTTGAGCTCGGCCCGCCTCCCCGCCGGCCCGCACCTCGCGAGGAGTTCACAGGCTCGGTGTCTTCATCCTCCTTACACTGGGTCACGGCCTCAGCCGTCAGAAGAGAGGTGGAGGAAGCCAAAGTCTCCAGTAGGGGGAAGGAACTTGCCTCGGCAATCACGCGAATGTAGTCCTTCTGCAGAGTCTTGGGAGCGACCTCGACCCAAAGAATGCCCCGACCTTGTCGAAGTCAGGCATCTCAGCCGCCAACTTTTCCAAATGGTCGGATACCACCTGCGGCCTGAGAACGGCGGCCAGGTCGGAAATGAAGGTGGAAGGTCTCGATTCGATGAGCTGGCCGGCAAGGCCCTCAAGATCGGCCCGCCCGCCAGCAGTGCACTTCTTCTTCGGCGAGCTTCTTCTCCGCCTCGGTAGTCTCCTCTCGAGCACCCTCCACTGCACGGCCACCGCAGGCCCGAGTCTTCTTCTTCGAGGCGGCCTCGGCGGCCCCTGCGGCCTCGGCATCCACCTCGCGGCCTTGGCGGCCCCTAGCGGTCTCGGCGGCTGCTCCTCTCCACCGCCTCCATACCGAGAGACGCCCTCGGCGTTGAATCGAGCCATGCGGTGCATCTCCCCATCACCAAGTCGTATCACGAAATTCAAAAATCACACAATAAGAAACACATGGCGGGAAGGAAATAACGGCGGACGCGCGTTATAAACCCATACCGGGAAGGATATGGGGAGCTTGGACCGACACCTCGTATGCAATCACAGTGCGGTATCACCGTCGAGGTCGGATCGGCCTCGGCCGAGGTGCGCCGTCCACCAACGGCCGATGTCGGCCACGACCACGGGTGCCTTGCTCGGCTCATTCCTCCTCGCCTTCTTTGCGGTGGCCTCGGCTCGGCGACCGTGTTGGAGGTGGCGGAGCGGCACCTTCGCTTTCTTACGTGGATCGAGCTTCACCGCACAACAAAGAAAGAAGTACATTAGTACAACGACATCAGACATAAGGCGAATAAGGAAAATGGGGGTACCCTCACCCCGATCCAACCCCGATCCTGAAGCCTCCAACCTATGTATGCTAAACTCGGCATCATGCAGGTCATCCTCGGTGAAGTCACAAGATATTTCACCAAATGAGTTGATCTCGCCCCTGTGGGCACCCAAGGGTTTCACCTTCACATCCCTCATCTTGCCCATACCCCACTTATAACACGGTGCCCTTCAACCCGCAAAAGAAAACTTTCTTTGCCACCTGGGCGCTTAGAGTGGCAACACCCGAACGATTGCCGAGGTGACAAATAATATACACCTCCTGAACTCTTGACGCTAAAAAATGCATCAGGACCTCGAAGGAGAGCTTCTCGCTAAGGCCGTAATAGGCAAAACCTAGCCCGACCACCGACCTAATGGAGTTCGGGTCAACCGCATATCGAATTTGAAAATATTCACGAATACTCAAAAGATGGGGCGAGGGAACCTAAGCCCGGCCTTGAGGCATCTACATACATCGTAGTAAATCCTCGGAGGCCATAGCTCTATCACCTTTTTGCGGCAGGCACCACCAGGCCTCCGCCGGAATATGGCATTCCTTCGCTATCCTACATAAATCAGAAATGGTCAGAGACGAGCTAGCGTCCCTGACCTTCCACTCATCCCAGACAGATGGTATCGCCGGAACCTTAGCGCTAATCCCCCTAGACCTACCCATCAAGGTATGGCACATATAATCCTTGATTTCGACCTCACTATCTGGGAAGAAGATGATCGGGCGAGACCCGGACATAGGCGAAGAAGAAGATGAAGAGACATACTTACTTTTCGGTGAGGATTTTGCTTCTCGATGAAGTTACGAAAGAATTTTGGAAAAAGCTACGAAATTTCTCTGGAGCAAATGAGGAAGAAGAAAATGAATAGTTTCTCTATCTCCAGCTATTTAAAGTACAAAGGGCGCCCAAAAACTACCTTTTCAACTTCCCACGTGGCTAACCACGATTTGACGTGAAGTAGACGCACGTGTTTCGAGCGCCCACCAACCGCCTAGCGCATATGACGTATTCTAGGACGGGCGAGGCCCCGGTCTAATCGTGCACTCATCAAACCGACCTCGATTCGGATGATTCAGATCGAACCTCGGCGCCCTCGAGCGGACGCCGCCATCCCGCGAGGGACGATCGATTCGAGACCTCGGTGCCCTCGAGACGGACATCACCGTCCAACCGGTACAACTTCGATTCGAGACCTCGGCATACCACGGCGGACGTCGCCATCTGCGAGGATGATTGATTCGGACCTCGGCGTCCTCGAGCGTATATTAAGATCCAACTTGAGCGACTCGATTCGGAGCGTGGCAAACAAGTCAATTCGGTCGAGCGGCAAAACATCTAGCTTCGATCGATCCGTGCCGTCGATCCAACCCCGACGTCAAAAGATTGAGAACCTTCGGCAACAACCTCGGTAGAGCAACAACCAACCTCGGTAAAATGAGCTCTTCACCCCACCGGCACGATTGTTGCTCGACTAATTGGGGGTGGGCTATGATGGGATATGGCCCAACCGCCACGGCCCAATGGCGGCCCAGTGGTGGGCGACCTAATCAGACGACCTACGCGGTTAAGCACGAAGCCCAACATCTAAACCTTATTCAAGACCAAATCGAAGAAAGAGATATTGAAGGAGATATTCGAGGATCAAGGTATAGAAGGAGATCGGATCCCACAAGGCGAGGGATCTAGTACAATCTTTAGAGATCCACTACATGTATAAATAGAGGTTAGGTTGAAGGTAGAAGGTTAAGACTATTTGAATACTAGAGCTTTTCAATCGTTCATTGTAATCAGACATAGTGAAAGTATTGAGAATCACCTCCGCGTGGGCGTAAATCTTATTCTTGATCGAACCACGTAAAAGCCTCTCGTGTTTCTTGCTTTCATAAATCTTCGCACCTGAAGATTTATCGGTTTCCTAACTCCAAATCCTACCTTCCCTCCGTATTGAACCCAAAACAACCAAGCGTTATATAAACCAGCAAATTCCATAACAATTCAAAATCTAAACTCAAATCCATTGATGACGAAATTATTGCAAAAAATGTCTGTCATATATCAAATACAAACTGAAAAAACAAATATAATATTAATGGTACTAGAATCAGTCAATTGAAAAGGTTAAAAAACTAGCTCGGTTGATTAAGACTAGTAGATTTATGACAATGACCAAGGATCGAACCCTAATAGCCGCAGTGTGGGAGTTTCAACCTCTTTAGGGTGTCTCGCATGGGTCTAAACAAAGTCCTTCGACTTCTTAACTTACAATCACCGTGATTTAACCTATTATATGGGAGGAGGGTATGTGACTTCGCGGGGGAAGATCTCCCTTTTGGGACAAGGTTAAAGAACTAACATTAAAGCATTAGGAACGAAGGGTTCTGCTGAGAACCAACAAAAAAGTACTCAAGTTCACAAAAATTATTTATTCAAAAATATCCAACCATTTTCTTCAAATTGACATGAGTTTTTGTCCATCCCCATTTGAATAAAGCATTTATAGATGATGAAAAGAAACTTAACGGTGGAGGTATGGGTGAGCAAAATCAAACCAAATTCGAAAAACCGAATCGAAGCAAAATTAATGATTTGGTTCGATTTATATAGGAAAACGGTGCGGTTTGGTTTTAAATTTTGAAACCGAAATTTATTCGATTCAATTTTTGAGTTGAGAAAAAAACGGTTTTCAAACCGAATAACCCGAAATAAGTTTTTTTTATATTATCTATGTATTATATTTATAACCTTTATATTATTAATATTTAAATTAGTCAATATTATATATATATAGTTATATATATATATATATATATATTATGTTTATAATATTTATATTATTAATAATTTAAAATCGGTTATATCCAAACCAAACTAAACCAAATTGAATCGAATTGAATATTTTGATCCAGTTTCGATTCGATTTAGAAATACAATATGGTTTGATTCGGTTTACATTTTAAAATAGTTCGGATTTTGATTTTTTCGGGTTCTGTTCGATTTTGGATCGAACCGTCCAAATCTCTCTCCGGGAGCAACAAATGTGGCTGGTTTTCGGAAACATCCATTAAATTATTTCGTATAAAAATTAAATACATGGGAGTTATACAAATGAGCTTTGGGGTTGTGATCAATTTCTCATGAAATCTATCAAGAAGTGTTTGTGTTCTATTATTTTCTTATTTTATTTTTTTAGATATGTTTGTGTTCTGTTTTGGAGAAGGAAAAAGTTACAGCAATATGGTTTTGCGTTTGGGAAGCAATGGAGGTACGGAATAAGGATCGCTGCGTTTTTAAGGATCGCTGCGTTTTTAATTCATAGGGTGTATCAATTTAGACATCTAACAATCAAATCCATCATATAACCACAGAAAAAATATTAAGATTGCTTGCACCCCATCAATTACCATTAGTAAACTCTAACATACACCAATTTATTGCGGAAAAAAACTACATAAATAAATTTCTCCTAATTTCTTAACCAATTTCTTAACAGTTGAATTATCATGATTTACTTCTTCACATTCTCTTAGAACTGGGGTATAGTCCGTAAATTTTCCTTTTGGAACAAGAAAAAATAAAACTATCCCAACTAATAATGAGCCTAAAATAGAGTAGCTCTACTAAAATTTAGAATATTCTGATATAATTTCTTCCCATGAAAAAGTTCTAGTTAAGCAAGGCCATGCTTCATAGCTTAAATTACCCAAATCACCCTTCTTGTTATTGTTGATTTCTGGACATGTTGGGAGATGTCTGGTATACAATGCGAGGGCGTAATAGTAAAATCAAGGAGGCCCCATTCACCTCCACCTCCCAGCCCCCCTGTTGAGCATTTCGTCAGACCTCAAATTGGAGTCCATCCTCTGCAACTTGAGCTGCTGCCTAAATTTGCTGATGAAGTCATCGGCCTTCTCATCCACCTCTTCGTCTCCCCCTGTCCTCTCCCTTACCGTCGCCGGCCTCCACCGCTCCGCATCCTCCTCCTCCTCCTCTCTCTCCATCGAGATCTTCTCGCTCGCCGACTTCTGCAGCGGTCTCGCCGCCGGTGCCGCCTTCATCACCGCATCCGACGTCGTTCTGGTCACGTGATGAGACTCTTCATGCTCACGCGCCGGCGATTCGCGCTGCGGAAACTGGTAACTGGATAGATTGAACGCCTCCGCCACCGGATCTGGCTTGTTTCCGGCAGCCACGTGATGAGGCTCTTCATGCTCACGCGGCGCCGGTTCGGGCTGCAGAGACTGATAACTTGGAAAACTGAAAGCATTCGCCACAGAATCAGGCGCGTGACGGGGCTCTTCTTTCTCACGCGCCGACGGTACGGGCTGCAGAGGCTGATAACTTGGAAAACTGAACTCATTCGCCACAGAATCAGGCGCGTGACGGGGCTCTTCTTCCTCACGCGCCGCCGGTTCGGGCTGGGGAGACCGGTAATTGGACATGTGGAAAGCGTTCACGACCGCATCAGACCTGCTCCTGGCCACGTGATGGAGCTCTTCATGCTCACGAGCCGCCGGGTCGGGCTGCATTGAGCGGTAACTGAATAGGTTGAACGCGTTCGCCACCGCGTCAGGCTTGCTTCTGGCCACGTGATAGGGCTCCTCTTGGTCACGCGCCTCCGAGTCGAGCTGCGGAGACTGGTAAGTTGAGAGGTTGAACGCCTTGACGCGTTCGAGAAATGACGAGATCCGGATGAGCCGCGGCGGCGGCGGTTGGTCCTTGCTCTCCTGCTCCGTTTGCTGCGGTTTGAGGCTTGATCTGAAGAAAATGGTGCCTATCATCACGTTGAGAACGCAGAAGAGGACGGTCGGCGTGAGCCAGCTCGCCACCAGTTCCACTCCGTTCATGGCTGCCGCCGCGACGTCGTTTCTTGGAGACATGATGATGTTGATGCCTGTTTCTTCAAGGGAAGAAGATATTAATTGTGGTAGTGTGTGTGGACGATCGATGTGTGTATATTATGGTGGAAATATATAGAAATACACTTTTATAAAAATTGAATCGATATATATCCAATCTTAAAAACAATCGCCAGTGTATCCATTTCGTTTTAAATATATTTTCAGCGCATTCATTGAACTCGCATCGCTGAAAACACAATCGTTTCAATAATCAATCAAATCAAAAACAGTTAATTTAATTTAATTTAATTTACAAATTAAATTAAACTAAAGTTATAATTTGTAAAATTAAATTAAATTAAATTAAATTAAATTATACAAATTAAATTAAATTAAATTAAATTAAATTAAATTGTACAAATTAAATTAAATTAAATTAAAGGGGTGGGTTAGTAGGCTTGGGTGGGGTTGGTAGTGGGATGGGGGTTGGCCAGGTGGGGTGGGGTTGGCCCAGGTGGGGTGGGTTGGCCAGGGGGGTGGGGTTGGTAGGTGGGGTGGGTTGGCAGTGGGGTGGTGTTGGCCGGTGGGGTGGGGTTGGCGTGGGTTGGCAGCGGAGGGTTGGCCGGTTGGCCGCCTAGGGGTGGGGGTGTGGGTTGGCCATACAGGGTGGGGTGGGTTGGCCGAGGGGTTGGCCGTGGGAGGGTTGGCCGCCCGGGGGTTGTGGGGTGGGTTGGCATAGCATGGCCTCTCGGGTTAAGCCATGGGGTTGGCCGTCAGTAATTTTATTAATTATTTATAATCATTAATTATTAATTATTAATTATATTGAATTTATTAATTAATTATAAATTAATTATAAACCGCATTAATTATATTGAATTTATTAATTAATTATAAACTAATTATAAACCGCTACATGGTTGGTATAGTTAATTTTATTAGTTATTTATAAATTTAAATCCTTATCATTAATTATTAATTATTAATTATCTTGAATTTATTAATTAATTATAAATTAATTATAAATTAAATTTGATTATTAATTATTAATTATTAATTATATGATTTTATCAACACTTTTGTAAATTAAATACACAATTAACGCCAACAACTTTTTCAAATAATTTAATTATTTCAACAACTTTTTCGATGAATTTAATTCGATCAACAATTTACTTATCAACAACTTTTCATCGGACTCAACACAACTATTTACTTGATCAACAACTCTACTTTACTTATCAACAACTTTTCATCAAGAATTTACTTCGATCAACAACTCTACACAACTATTTACTTCGATCAACAATTCTACGCCAACAAATATTTCGGAATTATACATATATTTCATTCTCCTCTCGCTCTCGCTCTCGCTCTCGCTCTCGCTCTCGCTCTCGCTCTCTCTAAGTGGATTATAACTCGCATTTCTCATTTCTCTCTAAAGTGGATAAGTGGATTATAAAGGTAATTTCAATATTTTGATGTAATTATTGTTAGATGAATTTTATTTTGATGTAATTATTGTTAGATGAATTTTGGTGAATTTTTAATTAATTTCAATTAATAATTATTTAGGGTTATAACCATTGTGCATTTGTATGAATAATTAATTAAGCGTCTTTGTATTATGAATTTTAGATGAATTAAATTTGTATGAATAATTAATTAACCGTCTTTGTATTATGAATTTTAGATGAATTAAATAGTTTAGATGAATTAAATAGTTTAGTTTAGTTTAATTTTAGTTTAGTTTAGATCGATAGTTGAATTTTTAGTTTAATAGTTGGTATGGGTTGGTATTTGGTGGGGTTGGCCGTGGGGGTGGGGTTGGTAGTGCGAGGTGGGGTTAGCCACAGGTGTGGGGTGGGTTGGCCACGGGGTGGGTTGGCCCGCAGGTTGGGGTTGGCCTTGAGGTGGGGTGGGGTTGGCCAGTGGGGGTGGGGTTGGTCGTGGGGGTGGGGTTGGGTTAAATTAAATTTTTGGGGTTGGCCGTGGGGGTGGGGTTGGTCGTGGGGGTGGGGTTGGGTTAAATTAAATTTTATGATTTTGTAGTTGAATTAAATTATAGTTAATTTAGTTTAGTTTAGTTTAGTTTAATTATTATAAATACGTAACAATACACTTGAATTTTCATTTAGCTAGTTTAGTTTAATTTATAACATTTAGTTTAATTTAGGTGAATTATTATTTAATTTAGTTTAGTTATATCCGTGTCGATGAATTATAATATTTAATTATTATTTAGTTTAGAGATTTATACACGTCCATTATTGTGCATTTGTATTATTTATTTAGTTTATGTGAATTATTATTTGATTTAGTTTACGTTCATTTTTAAAATTTTCATTTAGTTTAGTTTAGTTTATAATTTATTGTTCTTATTATTAAACATTTGTGATCAATGTTACTGTTTTTATATTTAATTTGTATTAGTTAGTTTAGATGTTTGTTTTATAATTAATGAATTTTTAATTAATTATTGTGCATTTGTATGATTTAATTAGATGTCGGGGTGGAAGAATATTATCATTAGATATGGAGGATGTTGGGATGATTGTTTGAACTACTGCGGCGGTGTATCATCATATACCTATGTTCGGACTGATAATGCACTTATTTGGGAGTTAAGAGAAAGCATTAATTCCTTACGAGGGAGCAAATTCTTTGACTACCAAATACATTATATATCGAGATCTCGGTGGTAGACTTATCAAATCACTTTTGACTCCGATGATCGCCTAGCTCGATTGTCGCGATTTATGCCCAACCGTAGGTGTATGTGACATACTGGGCGTCGACTCCCAACCGAACACAAGCATATATGCCACAATTCGAGCAACCACGTGATCAACAGATGACTACGCTTCACAATACTCATCTCTGGATGAGTCATTCACACAACAATTTGGAGCATATAATTGGTTTGAGCAAGATACACCTCGAAGTGCGCAACATGTGGCGAAGTGGTGACGCGATCGTTGGCGGCGGTGATGATGACGAATCGTCGTCGGCGGTGAAGAACAAACATCGTCGATGAAGAAGAGGAGGAGGAGGAGGAGGCGTGCGGTGCAAATGTGATCTCAGCACGTTTGTAGAATTTGATGCGTGGATACGTCGAGAGGGTGGAATAGAAAAATTACTTGGGATGATTATGCAGAGCAACACGCAAGGGAAAACCGAGGGACTCGAGGTAGAACAAATGGAAGAGATGAGCAATTGGCTAGCTCCTATTATTCCTCATGAGGCTTCGAACAATCTTTTGCTAGTCCTCTTGACTCTATTCCGAACCCCGATGAGCCGAGGCGAAGGTTCCGTCTTCGACAACAAGGTGGACCTTAAGATATCGATCGGTTTGTGGCACATGGAACAAAAGCGAATTTGTTATTCGCGATCGGACTGGACCGGATTACGTTCAAATGCGAGATATCGTGATCGGTGTCCGTTTCTATGCGCATCATGCAATGGGGTGGTTTTGGTTTGTGCGCAAGTTTGATGCCGTACACCGTAGATGATCTCGTGAATACCGAAACGCGCAAGGTCAAAGCCCGTGTGATTGCAACATACATAGCGCGAAAAATACGCGAGGCGGTGAAGTCGTTAAGCCGAGATCGATTATGGCGAGTTACAACGAGTATGGCGTCGGCGTCATATCTTGTCGCGGTGAGAGCTCGTAATAGGCGATCGAGATGATATATGGTGGTATGAACAATCTGTCGGATCTACCGGGTTATCTTCACATGTTGCGGACAACTAATCTGGTTCGTTGATTGACTTGGATATTGGACCGATAGTCGTTTCGCCATCTTTTGTAGGCGCTTCGGTTCGAGCCGACTCGATTACGTTGTCGTGAGGCCTGTTATTGTTGTGGATGGCACGCACTGAAGGGCATAATAAGGGTATATTGTTTGTTCTTTGTTACGAAGGACGACAACGAGCAAGTTTTTCCATTGGCTTATGGAATTGGTCCGATCGAGAATGATTTATCATGGACTTGGTTTACGGAACACGTGAAGACCGCTTACGGTCCGAATTCGAGGCGTTGATTGTGTCGATGCGCACGTCCAAGATATCGATCTTTGTGAAAAATGTCTTCCCGAGAACGCCCGGCTTATGCTACTACCATCTGTTGAAAAATCACGCCTTTTGGGAAACCGTCGGTGGCATTGTACGGGCGGCTTATGATGTCGGGAGGCGGAGTTTGACAAAGCAATGAACATGTTAAAGTCCTCGTGCTGAAAGATAGACCTCCGTGGTGCGTATGGCAAGTTGATGTAGGAGTTGAGAAGTGGGCGAGATCAAAGTGCCACGTGTGCTATACCTTTTGACTTCCAACATTGCCGAGTCCTTCAATGCTCGGTTGTTGTGGCAGAGCGATTGCCCATTTGCTCTATGGTTGAAGCGATTCGTCATATCATAGAAAAATGGTTCGATCAAAGACTTGAAGCGACAAGAGCATACCCACCGACCTAACCCACGAAGTCATTCGCAAGATACAGGCGGAGCTGGAGAGATCACGCCAGATATACTATAGTGCCCAAAGTAACGACACATTCAAAGTCGAGGACGAAGCAAACCTTCAATGTCAATCTCGGGACGGAATCGTGCTCGTGCTTGGAGTGGGACATGGATCCGATCCGTGTTCTCATGCGATTCTGACTATACTCATGGAGCTACATACTAAATATAATTTTTTAGTACGGTATTCCAATTTATAACTAACAACTTTATCATTGTTTTTATCTTCAATTTTAATTTATGCGGCATAAAGATGACCAAATTTCGACTATGTGGGAGAATACTACCACGCAGAAGCTAATGCAGCCTACTCATACGAGTAAATCATGTTCCGCCTCAATCCGGTTGGATGCTTCCTACCGATGTCGCGGTCAAGTATTACCACTGCTTTGTGGTCCGACAAGGCGGTCGTCCGAAAGTTGGGCGCCATCGTCATCCAACCGAACGTCCCGTCAAGATCCGGTGGAGGAGATGGGGTCAAGCGATCAAGTCGTGCGTGGGAGGTGTGGTTTGTGTGGATCCGCGGATCACACGCGACAATCATGTCATTATTTACCATCCCATTAACTTGATATATGAGTTTAATATGATAATTTAAGCATTCTATGAATTTACTAGAATTTTCTAAATTCGTATGTTGAAATTGAAAATTTTTAGTTCAGTGCTTAATTTCTCTCTCTATATATATATATATATATATTAAAGTTAATATATGATGTTAATATTGATGATTAAGCTCACATATGATACTAAAGTAAGTTGGGAAGAAATTAAAGGAAATTATAATTTATGTATATGTTAGTGAAACATATTATGTAAGTAAGGAGTAATGAAGCTTAATTAAGTGATTATAAATGGTTGATATACCTAAAAGTATACTAATAAAATGATGCTTGCTTTAATTGTTAAGTATGTTTGGCGCTAGTTATGCAAAGTAATACTAAATTAGCTGGGTTTGTCTAGTCGTTTGGTAGTTTTCTGCATTAACTTAAGGGCCCAAGTTATATGTGTGTGACTTCCAAAACCACCTTTTTTCAGTCATTTGCTAGACAGGCGCATGACCACTAGTTAATAAAAAAAAATTGAGCAGTGTCATTTTGAAATTCTCAAACCCAAGAATACCCTCTTCTCCCATTCATTCTTTTTCCAATTTCAAAATTGATAATCTGAAGCTCGACATTCTTTTTTCAATTTCAAAATTGGTAATCTGAAGCTCGACATTCTTTTTTCCAATTTCAAAATTCGGTCGTCTGAAGCTCGACCCATTTGAAAATAAAAATATAAATTCAATTTGAAAATCATAAAACTTATTTTCCGATTCTTCATCAAACCGATCGATCGGTTTTTAATAAAACAATCGGTTTTTTCATAAAACCGATTGATTTTATGAAGAATCGATTGATTTTATTTCAAACCGCTAGGAAAATCGATTTTATAAAATTGATTCAATTTATTTTAAATTTATGAAATTTAAATTATTTGAAAATAAAATCTAAATTTATAAAAAAATTGAATTGAAATATATATTAAGATTGAAGAGTCTAAATAATTAAGATTGAAATTAATAAATCTAAATACATGTTGAACCACAATCTAAATCTATATTACATGAGATGAAAAATCTCTATGCTACTTGCTCACTAGTAGATGCTCTTCCTCTTCCTCTTCCTCTTCCTCTTCCTCTTCCTCTTCCACTCGGATTCGCTCACATAATGAAATATATTTCCACCTATTTGATGTCTATATGCTACAACCGCAACACTGACATATGCTCGATACTCGGTGAACCCGAAATAAGGCGTTCTCTGGTCATGCATGCAAATGGCCCATCATTGAAATCGTCTTCCAGTCAAATACCTCGAAGGATCACTCGTGTAATAATCGCTTCATTGTTCCATGGTGGTATTCGGTGGGAGTTATTCTCGAACCATCTAGTGAATATCGAAGCCGCCGCAATAATCTATTGAGGCACACGAAGTCCATCGTCCTCGCATCCACTGATCTGGTCCATCCGCCAAATCTGGAGTCAAACAAAGACGCAATGACCCGAGTACATATCCACGCCGACATATCACGAAGCGCGCTCGTCATCGGCGTGGGATGATGATCTATAAAATAAATATTTAGAGAAATAAACATAACAACATTTCAATTTTTTCACGTATTGTATTAAATAAGGTTACATGTGGCATCTAACCATGATGTATGACCGCAAAGCCGAGGACAACTCCAATCCAATGCTTGGTGGCTGCCATACGTACAACGTTCTCGTGGGTAATGATCAATGGTGCTTCACGACGCGTCTTGAATGTGAGACGAAAGCGTTGCGTATACCGGACCATGAATTTTGCGTAAACATCTATTCAACATTGAAAACATATCGATTACGATACTACACATATATAACATATATTGATTGTATTAAAGACAATACTTACGAAAAATTAGTATCAAGGATGATTGTGTTATGAGAATCCACCCCATCTAATAAGTCGATCCGGTATCGAGTCTCGTCCTCAAATACATCATGTATAAATCGACCATCGCAAAATTATTTTAGGGATACATATCAATATAAGTAGATGTACTTCAAAAAATAAAGCATATTGTATAAAACGTGCTTTACCCGAACATCAAAGGCCTCTCGGCGTTTGATACACGAACCATCGAACACGGGTTGACGGTCGGTGCCGAACAACCACCATCGTGTCATTTCTCATCATCAAGAAACGGTAGTTCATCAATACATCTTCGGATAATGGGCGTGGAACGGGCTATTCACATCGGTGACCTCGGTCGTACGCGGAATAACCTTACTCGTTCGCTTCTACGAGTTGGCTAATTTTGTTAAAGCAACGAGTTAGAAAAAGTAAACATATCAAATATGATGCAATAATATAAAATAAGATAATTTACCAATGGTCTCGGCATCTACGGCATGGAATGACGAGTGGATCCTCGCCGTGTGATGGGCTAATGAATCCAGGTAGATCCATACTCACAGAGACCGGCGATGAGGTGTATACTCGGCGGTGTGCGAGACGCCGGATCTGCTAGAGGAGTCTGCTGGGGTACATCGATGTAGAGTGCAGTGAAGGCCACGGTCACGATCGTCACTCGCGCATCGCCGGGGGAGTAGTTCCACGACGGACGGCGTATATGCCTCGATCTTGTCGAACATCTACATCGACACCCTTCTATCATGACTCAAACCACGTCTTGAGTCCTCGAATATTCTCTCTAACCACATCATTGATCGTATCGTGATCCAACGACGATCCTCCGACTCGGGCGCCGTGGTGCTCACCGCCATTGCTAGATGAAGAGGAACGTAGCGCCTCGTCGCTTCCCAAGATCCTTGCGTCCGCCCCTATATCGGATCGGCGTCCTCGTCCGACGCGCTCTATCCCCACGGGCGATGTCGTGGCTCCTCATGCTCCTCGGGCCCTCCTCGGGCTCCTCATCAATCTCTTCAACAACAGCAGATGCGTGCCCTCGTCTTCGCGTATCGATCGCCGACTAACCCCGCATCGATGAAGGCCACCTTCCTAGAACGAGGTCATGCAGTGCGGGCGGGGTTGTTCCCAGCGCAGATGGGAACGGTCTCTGTAGTTCACTCCCGGTGCACCGGATATAGAGATGACGATAATACGGCATGCTCATCTCATAGTCGTCCCGACTAACCCCCACAACGGTTGCCCTCACGATCGAGCAGTGCGTGTATCCACGTCAATCATCTTCGTGAACTTCCACCTCATGCATCTAGGATACACATCCTCCCGGACATACTTTGCAACCGTCGTGCCAAGATCCGGGATGATCTCTAGTGACCAAATATATAATGCCCATGATGGTCCGTAGAAGTGATATTTGGCCCCGCTTCATATTCCACATGTAGTGTTGTAGAATTTGATACGATATGCAGCCCATGGAAATCGGCAACACGTCCGGATCGTCGACTAAGACCCAAATCCACGGATCCACAGTGTCGTGGCAAGTCGATACCAAGGCGAATGCGTAAAGAACTAAGATGTGGGCCACACGGAGATATAGATGACCACAAGATCATCAATCGGACGATCGTATCAAAGAATCTCACACCTAGATTCTCTATACTAGTCCTTCCGCTACCAACAAACCTTCGATAAACCTCAACGGATTGCGGATCGTACTTTATTGTGGGATCAAAAGATGGCGTCCCAAAACTCAAACCCGTCACGAGCGCAAAATCCGAGAAGAAAAACAAATTGTCCTCCCATTAATAAAAACCATATCGTCGATCTTGACCTTAGGAGGGCCTAACTGTCGGGATACCATATGGTGCAAACTCATGTTTGACTTGGATCCGTGTTCCCAACCAACAAAGTGACCAAACATCCTCGCTTAAACCTATCCACGGTCTTCACCACCTATATCTCTCAATCTCGTATGACCCTTCTTAAATAATTGGGCTTGAAGCGTCTTGATTGTGGATGAGCGATTGATGGTCTCGGGCCTTAAGAACTCGATTTCCTATTTATTAAAAATAATAAACTATGCTTAATTAAGAAATATGTCAATTAGTGTGTTCACACATATTGTGAAATTAATTCCAAAATTATATAGAATTGGTGGTGAACTTTTTGTGTCTTGATTAACATAGAATTGGAAATTTTGTTCCCATGACTAATTTTTGTGTGTTAGACAACCTTTGTGTGTTAGCATAGTATGCAAGGATTGAAAATTTCTACCTAAAATTACTTGGTGGATATTTCTACCTAAAAGAAATATATTTGTTGAATTTAGTAACATAAGATTAACTACTTATCAACACTTTACCGCTTATAATTTCAAAGCGTCTTATTAATAAACGAATTCTACCGAAATTTCGAGTAACGTTTATAATATGATTTGCCAAATCAATCAAAACTCATCCAAATTCATCCCAAACTCCCAAATCATCATCATATACTTTAAATATACATTTAGTAATTTAAAACAAGCTTAAACTTATTCATTTATATTTTAATCGCTAACGTCCTTCAACTACATATATAAAAATTTTCTAGCATTTTACTATCTAAAATTTCTATCTAAAAGAAATATATTTGTCGATATATCATGCAAAATTCATAATCCTAAATTTAAATAAATGTCTTGTACATAAATTTGAAAGTCTTCCGTGTAATTAAATACATTGATTTTACATTGATTTCGTAATTACTTGAAAGAGTTGGTCGAATGAAAGTCCGAAAGAGTTCACTTGCACCAACATATATATCACATAACACATAACAATTCGCATATGTGTGTATTCCTATAATAGTTCACTTGCACCAACATATATATCACATAACACATAACAATTAGATATATTACAAATAAATATCTAAAAATAAATTCAGATATATAATAATTTAATAATTCGATATATTCATATATAACAATTTAATAATTCACAAATAAATTAGATATATAACAAATAAATTAGCATAACATATATATCATATAACACATAACAATTAGCATATATAACAATTAGCATATATTCTATAATAGTTCACTTGCACAACATTTAATATTACAAATAAATATCTAAAAATAAATTACAAATAAATATAAAGAACACAGGGAGAATCCATGGCAGTCGGTTGGCAGCGGATGGAGGTTGGCAGCGTATGGGGTTGGCGGTCATGGAGGTTGGCAGCGTTTGGGGTTGGCCGCAGATGGAGGTTGAGCTGCGTATGGAGGTTGGCGCTTATGGAGGTTGGCCGCTTATGGAGGTTGGCCGGCGGATGGAGGTTGGCAGCGTATGAGGTTGGCAGCGTATGGGGTTGGCCGCCATGGAGTTGGCCGCGTATGGAGGTTGGCGCGTATGGAGGTTGGCCGGCGGATGGAGGTTGGCAGCGGAAGGAGTTTGGCGGCCGGTGATGAGGTTGGCGCGGAGAAGGTTGGCTGCGGAGGGATGGGAGGTTGCAGGGGAGGAGGTTGTCCGACGGGAGGTGGGTTGGCCATGGAGTGGGGTTGGCCGCTTGCAGGGGTGGGTTGGTCGCTTGGGATGTGTTGGCCGATGGGAGTTTGGTAGTCGATGGGGTGGGTTGGCCCTGGTGCTAAGGTGGGGTTGGCCGCCGGCAAGTAGGGAGGTTGGTTGGCGAGAGATGGAGAGAGAGAGCTTGCAGAGAGAGAGAGCTTGCGAGAGAGTGAGATCTAGAGAGAGCTTGGAGAGCTTGCAGAGAGTGAGCTAAAATAATTTTTTTGAAATTAAAGGAATTGCATTGGATTCCTTCTTCTGACAGATGCCTGATCTGCATTGATTTCGTCGCTTGACTGCTTTTGTCAGTCAATTTTTGTCAATGTTTCTGATCAGTGCACAAATTTTAGTGTTCAAAATATATTAAAATAACAAAATGGGTATGGGGGGCACACATTTTTTTTGAATGGATATATTCAACACATATCTTTTCAAATAAGGGTAAATAAGCTCGGGACCCTTCAGAGGGAATTAATTAAAATGTATTATTCCTCCCTTCCATTAACGTTTTGTTTTACTATAAAAGAATTATATTTTATGTATAAGTAATATGTTTCATAAAATTCAAATTATTTTTTAAATATTTTTTTTGACATGAATCAATAATAATAGAATAATTTAAAATAAAATACAACCAATATTAAACATTATTTATCATCGTTCGAAATAAGATAAAATATGACTATTGAGTATTGAATAATGTATGGCGACGTCGGTAGCTTCTTTCTCAGACGCTACCAATTACTGTGTCACTATCATGAATACGCCAAAATATTCATCTCAACTTCGAATATAATTTAAAATATATGTGTACTTATATTAGATTGAACTGGAAATCAGCTGTAAGAAATTGTAGCATTACATATTTACATTCATATTATATAATATTTTGATATTGTGATAGTTTTGTAATTGAGCTGGAGCCAGTAATTCATAATTCACTCTGGAATACTGTAACATCTCAATTTGTGCCCTTATTCAAGTCAAAAAAGGCCATGTTATCTCGAATTGCTGTAACATCTCAATTTGTGCCTTTATTCAAGTCCAAAAAGGGCCATGTTATCTCGAATTGTGTGAATATCTTTTACTCTTTTGGTCCAAAATGTATTCGTTTTAACTTTCAATCTAAAATGATCTATATTTTTTTAGTAAATAATTATCTCTTTAAAAGTTATAGAATCTATCTATTTTTTATCACTTTAATCACTTTATACCATTCTTCTAAATAATCGTGCTGAAAAAAATGAACCTTTTAAATAAAACGAAGGGAATATTTTTTTTATGTTTCGTGAATATAGTGGAATTGCCTTGCACACATAACAACTCCAAGTTTGGTGTAATTTTCTCATCCACATTTCCTCGCAAATCCAAATGATAATATATGGATTTTTAGCACATAAATACATCAATTTTTGGTTAATTTTAGTTTTTTTCTACGAACTTTAAAAGTTATCATAAAATACACAAACTTAATGACTTTAATATTTTTACCACGATTTTAAATTCATACCAAATTAGATCTGACTTGATATCTAGAAAATTTATTATAGACTAAACTACGGTGCTTATTGGAATTCTCAAAATTCAATAACTGATACCGAAACCGATCGGTTAATCGGTTATCCAATTAATAGATCCAAATTAAATTTTTTTATTTACTTATTTGGCTAATTAAAATAATTTTTGATTTACTAATAGTAATAATAAATAATAATTATTATTTGAATCTCCTTAAACTTATTTTTAATTTACTACTAATAATAATAAATTAATAATTATTATAATTTCGATCATTCAGGTATATCCATTCAGTTATCGGTATGCCGGATAATCAAAATTAATCTTAAACTATTAATCGATACTGATTCAATAACCGAATTAATCGGTTATTGGATACCGATAACTGATCAGTATCGGCTTGGTTCGATAATAACCGATATCCAATATTCGTTTGATCACCCCTAGACTAAAATGCTATAAAGGATATCGTAGAGAAATGACATAAAACATCGTCGTTCCATCAAAATCAATCATATTTTTTTTATTTCTAGAATTCATCGCTTCAACTCTCATTACAAAAATCAAGTCTTCTCGTTTGTTTCATCATCTGGTTCTAGTTAGGATCAAAACAATCGATACCTTCTCTCTACGATATCATTTATATCATTGACCGTTTTGCCTATGGTAAATTTTTGAGATGTCAAGTCAGATTTAATTTTGCTTAAATTTGAAATCGTGGTAAAATCACTAAAGTCATTAAGTTTGTGTATTTTGTAATAATTTTTAAAGTTCGTGAGAAAAATCAAAATTTCCCCAAAATTGGTGTATTTATGCACCAATAACCTAAAATATATTTATCTTCTTTGGAGGAAATTATTGCTACTTTCCATCAATTTATCATTTCACTTTGAACTTAAGTTGATGCAAATAATCAATCTGGGACTTCGCTTTAGGATATTTTATTTTTAGGGGTCCAAACCTAATTAATCATTTTTATTAAAACATATATCATCCATAACCTTTTTCAAAAATTTCTACACCCTATACCAATTACATTAAAATAAGATTAATTTTCTTGTTTCCGGTCGAACGAAGAGAAGACTTTCTCGCCCGAAAACAGACATTAGTCAATCGAAATCAAAGAAATGTAGATAAATTGAAAACATAGATTAATTTTCTTGTTTTTGTCAACTGATGTCTGTTTTCGGTCGAGAAATCATTCTTTCCGATCGATCGAAAGCAGACATTAGTCGATCGAAAACAAGAAAATGTATGGATAAATTGAAAAAATAGACTAATTTTCTTGTTTTCGATCGAGAAAGACTTCTCCCCGGTCGATCGAAAACCGCATTAGTCGACCAAAAATAAGGAAATGTATGGATAAATTAAAAAAATAGACTAATTTTCTTAACTTGAAAATATTTTTATATATAAATATGACCTTATTAATTCGAGTAACTTTAGGGCCCGTTTGATAGCCAATATGAGATATATTAAGATAGATAACAAACATGATAATATGTGAGATTTGTATCATATCTTATTGTTTGGTACATAAGATAGAAAACCTAGATAACATAAACTAGTTGTTTGATACAACAGTTTATAATTGAGATTAAATTAGAAAATTATAATTTTAACCTTACAAACAAATTTGAAATGACAATTATATCGCAACAGATCATGAACAAAAATTTTATACTAATCTTACACACACACACACACATATATATATATAGAGAGAGATAGTGGATCAAATGAGAACCACATCTTTTTGAAACCATGCATAAGGCGTTGAAGATGATGCACAAAGCGTATAAAGGCATAACTAAAATTTTCTAAAATTATTTTGTTGTGCAACAATTTTAGAAAGTTTTCATTATGCACAACTTTATAGTGTTTGTGCATTGTTTTGTGCATTATCTCACAGGCCTCCAATCAATATCATCTCGATTCGCCGGAAAACGCTAAATCAGCGCAACTTCATGTTCAAATAAGACTACTCAAATCTCTCGTCCGAACAACTTGTGATAATTGAGATCCGATTGCGCCTTTTCGCACTCCTCGAGATGATCTTCAATATAGGATCATTCTTAGTAGATAAATTTCATCCTATTTAATGTCATGTTTGTTCACAAAACATCGAAACAAACCAAATAAGTTCAATTTACAACAAATATTAATCAAACCACGAGCGGCATGAATATGTGTAGTAACAAACCACCTCAAAAAGATGATATGCAAAACAATACCAAAAGTATAATCGCACAAGCGAATTCATACTAAACAAGGTACATACATAGATAAAATCATCGGGATGCGAGATACATGCCCATTCGAAAATCATCTGGGAAGCGAGATGTTGCCCATCCGAATTACCGACTTTCGAGCACTAAGTCCAATTGACAACCAATTGGAGTATCTCGCACAATAAACAATCAAGACTCTCACGCTAAAGTGTTTGTTCAGGTTGAAATCCTAATAATCAAGTCAAATTTCTTGACCAAAACTATTGAAACATCTTGACCTTGAAAGAAGTTGCAAAAATAAGCGCGAAACTTGTCGAACAAGAAAGAAAGAACATCATCTCTCCACATGATCTTAAGCAATCCATAAGAGATATACTTTACTTCAATACCAAGCTTTGAGAATTTTCCGTTTGAGGTTTTACGGGAGGTACAAGTGTAGTAGTCATGAGTGCGAGAATCCAAAGACCCATCTATTTCCTGAAACCTGAGGTTACAAAGCAACAGTTCTATCTTCATATAATGCCTTTCCGTTCTCAATTTCAAATTTCCTGAAATCAGGAATCAAAAACCTTGTATATACCTCAAATCGTGAAAGCTTGAAATCAAAAACCTTGAAATCAGGAATCAAAAACCTTGAAATCAGAAAGCTATATACAAAAATCATGACAAAAAATCAGGAATCAGGAATCAAAAAATCGTGAAAAAAATTGAGGAATATCACTTATGCATAAAACAACAGATGTGGGTACTATACCTGATATCCAGTTGCAAAGTAGGTCGCTTTCTCAAACACGGTGAGATTTCGTAAAATATTGTAGGTTTCGATGCAGCTCGAATCGCAGAATACAAAAACCCTCTCGGCGACGCACTGGTGAGAGTTTAATTCGTCGTGGCCAGGGTCGATTTTTCTTCTGGTGCAGAGAGTATATTCTTGAAAAGCGAAATGGTCTTTAGTTGGGAAAGGTGTACCATGGAGAGGGTATTGTAGTCTTTCCAATATCATTTCTGGTGCTACTGTGCACATAGGATACCCCAACTGGTACTCACCGACAGTTGCCTATACCATAAGGTAACAGTGTTTTAAAGCGGGTCTTTCATTTACTTGCGGGCTCCCATGTTTAACATCTAGTTTACCAAACACAAAGATAAGGTAAGATACCTTCCCTATACAGAGTTTATCTTATCTACCAAACGGCTCCTTAGGGTATTACTCTATTGAACTAATATCTAATGTGAATAGTATAATTAATTTGAAATCAAATTTGAAACACGCACATATTTTAAACGAATTTCATAGATTGAATAATTTTATATTTATACATTTAGTTTTATTTCTATTATGATTTTATTTGTTCCTCAACACTTCTTTCATTGAATTGTCAAAATAAAATATTTATAAATTATAATTTAAAGTGATTTCCCGTTGAAATTCGATGAGTTATACACTAATGTGTAACCCGTCAGTTTCGATGGGAAATCACTCTAAATTGTAATTTATAAATATTATTTTAAAAATTAGTCAATATTTTATTTTAAAGTGGTAATATTTCGATAATTTATTGAAAGAAATATTATAAACAAATAAAATTATGATGGGAAAAAAATTTAGGAGGGTGTTTGTTAAAAAAAAAAAATTCACCACTTTCTTCAACTTCAAGAAGCCAAAAAAAATTAACCAAACATACGTTTAAAAAGTTAATAATAAAATATTTATCTAAATATAGAAAGTGAAGTAATTTAAATATAAAATTATCTAAAATATGGAAGATTAGCTTGACAATTACCTCACAATAAGAAGAATTAGTAGAATTGAAAAAATTCGACGCAGAATGACCTTTATGATCTTTTTTAAATTGGCAATTGATTTTTTTTTTCAAACGTGAAACATAACATAAAACGAAGAACATATTATAAATCAAACTCGACATACCCGAAGGAGATACAACCATGGCTAGAGCCTAGGGCGAGGGGGGTGGGAGCATAAACATAACAACCAAAACATATAGGTCAAAGAGCAACTCGCTTAATCTAAGAAAGCGGTAAATATGGGTAGGATCAGGGCCCCTACCCTTACCACATGCCGAAACCCCTTAGTGATCAATGGAGGTAGGCCTCATTAAAAGCCCAGTGACAAGTGAGGAAAAGAGTACCCTTGTGCAGTGCAAATGCGGGGACAGGGGAAAGGAGCGTAATCACATGCAAAAGGAACCCACGAGGTGCACTGCTTCGGTTGGGCCTAGGGCAGCCCCTCAACACACGCACACAAATCACACTAACAACGTGGTACAAAAAACGGCATCTCAAAAGTGGATCTGACAACAAGGCCGAGACACACCTTGGCCATTTACAAGGCAAGCTCAAAATGCGAGGCAACAAGATCAAAAAGATACAAGAAATATAAAGCAGATAACAAATCCTCCTGAATGAACTTAACAATACTCTTAACATCAGAGGGGCTCTGATCGATGGTGTTGTTTCGGCGTGGGTGTACTTAGCACGGACCAGGGTCGATCAGAGAAGAGGCAGTGCACCCCTTGAGCACGGTGGTCCAGCGTGAAGATAGAGATCACTGAGGCAGTGGCACAAGCAGCGCCACCTGTTTGTGCGGTGGTCCGGCTCAAAGGCGACGTGCATGCAAGCTCAGCATCGGGTCTTCTTCCGACGGGTTGCTTGGGAATGATAACGCATGCGACATTGTGCGTGGAAGGCTCGCACAATGAGCGCCCGACGTGCTTCCAGTGAGAACCACGGGAAATAAAACCTACAAAACGACGTTAAAAATGATAAACAAATCGGTAAAGATGATTGCATGGTGATGGGACATGATGGTGATGGAAGTTGAAATCTCCACTAAAGCGGTGGAGCAAACAATGGTCGAGTGAGGGTATGTGTGTATATTCTTAATTACTTATATATATTTGAATTTATAAATATAAAAAACTAAAATAATTGATATTATATATATAAAGAATTTATATTTTTAATTCAATTAATTAATAACAAACAATATGATAAGTTTGAGAATATGCATGCATCCTGAATAATAGTAAAATCATATAAAAAATTATAATTATCTTCGAAAGATAGATAATGTTAGTAAATTTTATGGTATATATAATACCATATATACTGACATACTAATAATTTCAAGTTATATCAAATTTAACCTTTAATTAATAATATAAAATGAGTTTCTTAAAATATAGTAGATTATTTTTATATTGCAGATGTCTTTGGTATATCAATGCTGACATGTCTATTATTTATACTTCAAAAAGACCATCTCTTTTTGTAGCAATTCAATTACAATAGCTATGTATTTCAAACCCTTCTAGTTTATCATTCATGTAATGTGACGAAAATTGAGTTTTATCATTTATTAAAATATATTATATATTAATGGATATGGCTTATAATTTATGAATTTTATAACTATTATAATTAATGGGTATTGATTTATTTTATATAACATTGTTTTAGTTAGTTTATTATATTTAAACCATTACGTATATTTTAAAGTTTATGAGTTTAAAACAATTTTCATAAGATTTATAATGCACATATGTTATGGACTAATATTTCTTATACTTCTAACTTATTATTAGAAAATAATAATTATGACATAAAAATAAATATATATCTATTATTAGTATATAGAAATTAATAAAATATAACAATCATAGTATCAACATTACTACAATATGTTGACATTGTGATTGATTAATTGGTTGATTGTTTGCATGCCAAGATTAGCTAAATATAACCCGAACTATCAAAATACGATGGATGGTTTCTTAATAAACTTACATAGTTTAAATATTAATCTCACAAAGTTTATTTATAAAATTAAATATTACACTTAAAATATATTATATTTCTCAAAGGAAAAAATAAAGAAATGATTTGATAGGATAATTTACATCATAATTACAATACAATGATTTTAAAAATATTGATAATGATTTTTTTTGTAAGATTATAAATTGAATTAAATAAAAGTAATAAGGATAAATAAGCATTTAAAATACCACATGTGATATTAACATAACAATCAATCAACATATTAAATGATAAGTAGTTAAATAAGAAAATTTGTGACATTTAGAAAAATAAGAATGAAAAATCATAAAAATGCCACATGAGATTGTAGATGAATGTGGTGTCTTCAATATGTAATGAAATTATATATTAATAGATATTATTAGTATATAGAAATTAATAAAATATAACAATCATAGTATCAACATTACTACAACATGTCGACATTATAATTGATTAATTGGTTGATTGTTTGCATGCTAAATCAATATTCACTAAATATAACTCGAACTATCAAAATGTGATGGAATGTTTCTTAATGAACTTACATAGTTTAAATATTAATCTCATAAAGTTTATTTACAAAAATAAATATTACACTTAAAATATATTACATTTCTCCAAGGAAAAAATAAAGGAATTATTTGATTGGATACGTTACATCATAATTTTAATACAATGATTTTAAATCAAATTAAAATTTAAAAATATTGATAATGATTTTTTGTAAGATTATAAATTGAATTAAATAAAAGTAATAAGGATAAATAAGCATTTAAAATACTACATGTAACATTAACATAACAATCAATCAATATATTAAATGATAAATGGTTAAATAAGGAAATTTGTGATATTTAGAAAAATAAGAATGAAAAATCATAAAAATACCATATAGGATAGTAGATGAATATAGTGTCTTCAATATATAATGGAATTATCTATTGACAGATGCAAGTGAATTTCTTATCTTTTTGTACGTTTTTAGAAAGAAACTGAAAGACAATTTTACTGTTACCGATATAGTAAATCATGAGAAATTTTATAGAATATGTAAATATAGTATACTATTTTTTACATGATAATATTTATTATAAAATATTTATCATGTAAGGTAACAAAATTTTCTATAAATTACTATAAATTAAATTAATAAAATATTATCATATATATATATATTCTATAGAAGTTTCCATAAATTATGCACACTGATAAAGCATTTAAATGGGTAATCTAGTTTTTTTCACCATCAAATTTAGCTAGTTTTGAAATCCAAGCCCAGTAAGCAACCGTGTCTTTCTTTCCGTTTTCTTTCTCTCCATTTTTTTAATATCTATATCTCTCGATATATATATTAAAGGGGAATTATTCTTCACAGTATTATCCCACCTAAACTTTTTACACTAATTTTATTTATAAAAGTTATATTGATTTTCGTATGCATTTATCATTCACCAATTTTTTTCTCATCTCTCTTTATCTTTCTTATTCCTTAATTCTTTTTTAAAATTATGTGATTTTATTCATGAAAATATGTATGATATACAACTTGAATTAAATATCACATCAAAAATTTAGTTTGATACATGGTATTTAAAAGATGGATATAATCTAAATAAAATATAGTTATTTAGAGTTTCAAAAAAATAAAAATATATATATTCTATTCATATAAATATATATATATATATATATATATATATATATGAATAATTTATATATTACATGACCATTCAAATTTCATATATCCATATATGATATACTTATGTTACAAATTTAAAAGTATGAACGAAAAAGTTGGATCTTCGAAGAAAATAAAGTGTTGGGTTCGAATTTCCTACCAAAATCGTCGAGGAAAAACATATCGGAAGTAATTAATAGCTAGGATGAAACTTATCTCAAAATGTCATACTAATATATTTTGGTTTTCTTTTTTCATTTTAAGAAAAAGTTTATTTTGTTGTTGCTATTAGAAAAGAGTGAATGAATTTCTTGTCTTTGATAACAAGTTGCCGATAGGAAAAATTAATTGCCTATCGCACCTAATCTCACCAACCATTGAAGTGACTGCCTAATTATAATTTATAATCGTATGAACACGGAATTCAGGCACGTTGCATTCTCATATAAATATTATTCACTCTGTCTTTCTTAATTGATTTTGATGACACAAATTTTAATAAATTATAATAAATATAAAATAAGTACATGTAAAAAAATAAGTTATATGAATAATAAATATATTAATAGATAATAAATATAAAAAGATGGATCATAAGTGATTTTTTATAGACAAGTGGATAGATTTAGGATAAACGTATGAAGTTGATATTTTCAAAAAAAAAATGATTTTTTTTTATGAACAAATTAAAATAGAATTAAATGAACGTATTTAAAGAACAAAAAGAATATTCGATAAATTAATTTACCGATTTACAAACAGTCAATTATATTTACGTCAAATAATTATTTCTATGTATACAGTAATGGCTCGGCTCCCTCAAGAAGGACTCGTTCGACTTGTAGCTATTTTGAGAAACAAAAGCCTACATTTTCAGATCTAGGAAACAGTGGAGCTTGATGTGGGCCCTTCCAATTGATATGTCTACTTCATTTACACTCAATCAAGAAAATAAATTAAATTAATTCCACGAAGTTAGTTCAATTGATTAAAAGGTAGTAGATTTGGAATAATGATAAATTATCGAATTCTAACAAATTATAGTATGAAAGTTTCATCCTATTTAAAATGACTTATTGTGGATACTAGATAAAATTCATCTAATTTATTAATTATAGAATTATCGTGATTTATCACATCATATTCTCATGGTGTTAGGAGATAGCTTTCCCTCCAAGAAAACAAATATCAAAGTTGTTCTTTATTAAAATATTTTCATCTCAAAGTTGTTCTCAAATATCATAACATCAAAGAAATCCTAAATATTGCGCAGTTCTCGATTAGAGAATTGAGGAGAAAAAATGTTTCCAGGATGGTGAACTTATGATCAAATATGAATAAATTTTTAAGTTTTTTTGTTTAATGCTGTTTAGGTCAAGCTTATTGCTTAGGAATTTATTTGTTTGACTCGACACTTTCTTTATCTTCTCTTTTCATGTCAACGAGGAAAGTTTGGAGTATGCAAGCTCAATTTGTGAAATATTGGTGGACGAATTCTATTATTATTATTATTATTATTATTATTATTATTATTATTATTATTATTATTATTATGAAACAACAAGTCATCCAATGAAATTAGTGTGTACATGTTGCTTTCGTGTGACATAGAACTGTGGGTTTCTCGTTGACCGACAAAATTTCGATGTTATCATAATAGCTTTCTTACAAGTTTAATAGGCACTCCATCTATATTCATATTCATGTCGACTATAGCAATGCATATATTTATTCATTTACCAAAAAAGTGCTGTATATATATTTGTAACTACTATCATCGATACTTATATAAGTTTTTTCATTGCCACTTCATCATGTATCGCTTTAATATTTTTTTTTTCATTTATGAAATTTCCTTATCCATGTTACAAAAAACACAAATTATAATCACGATCTAAATATATTCAATTATCCGATGACACACTTGTTTACACATTTACTTTACACTAATTATAGTTTTTAAAACTGATTACGTTTGGTGGACGGATGCGATTTATGAAATCGTTACATATTATAATCACGTTATAAATTTGAATTCATCTTACGACTACTTTTGAGGCGATGCCAAATCGAGATTAATATATTTCGAATCTGATAATCAAACTCATAAATGACAATAATCAAACTTTATTGATTATATAACTTTTTTTTATGAAGCCTAGAATCTGTTTATTGTAATATTGATCTTCAATTGAGAATTATATTTAATTGATAAATATAATTAACTGTTTTTTAGTTACTTAAAATTCTATCTGTGCCTACATAAAAATTTGTTATCTATCTAAAATTCAATTTAAACAATACATAAAAGATACTCATCCGTCTTATTATTATTGATTCGTTTTCCTTTTTAGACTGTCCCGTTATTATTGACCTCTTCCAAAAAAAAGAAATAATTTTACATTAAAAAGTAACTCGAATTTCATTTCATATATTATTTTATACATAAACATAACTCTTCTTAATTTACGTATAAAAATAAAAGAATCAATAATATCGGAATAGGAATATTTAATTAGTACGAAACGAGAATCTCAAACAAAAGGCGACTGATTACAAAGAAAATGAATACAAATTACAAGTGAATATCCAATAAAAAGAGAAGTTGTCTATTATGTGACTAGAACGATGATAGTCACTAATTAAGATAATTTGTCAGAATAGTACATTTTATCAGAAGTTACTTGTGGTAAAGGCAAAATTATAGTTTACCTGATCAAAACGAAAAGAATAAAAATAAAAATAAAGAATTAAGCGAGCACAACGAGAATAAGTAATGATTTGCATTAAAATTAACACAAAAAACTCATGTATATTCCTTTAACACGATATAGATGCACAAAAATATCATTTATTGTTAAAAAAATATTATTTATATTAAAAAAGACTATCATTTGTTTTTTACCTTATAATTTAGAAAATATCATTTATATTGAAGAAAAATATTATTTACATTGAAAAAAAATATTAAAATTTACATGTACGGACGAATATACAGAGATCATTCTAAATTTAATTGCAATGAATTTAATTTTTTTACAAGTAATAAAGATGCAGTCGAACCCAAATATGAACATGCGCCGACATATATGTAGGGCTGTTAAACGGTTCGGTTTCGGTTAACTAAATCGAATTTTTCGGTTAACTAACCGAATTTCTCCAAAAAAGTGGAACCGAAATCGAACCGTTTTAAATTTTTGATTAACCGAAAACCGGTCGGTTCGATTTTCGATTAACCGAAAAATCGAATTAAAATTAATTAATAATAAAAATAAATAAAAAAATAATTAAAATAAATAAAAAAATAATTAAAAAACTGCAATTTATTATAAATAAAAAAAATATTTAACAAATAATTAAAATAATTAATAAAGTAATAATTAAAAATTGATTTTCAGAATTTTAATTAATTAATTAATAATTTAAAATAAAAAACGATTTTTCGGTTTCGAACCGTTCGGTTATCGGTTAACCAATAACCGAAATTTTTTTTAACTCTGGAACCAAAATCGATAACCGAATTTGTCTGTTTTCAGCTAATCGAATTTATCGGTTTCGGTTCGGTTCCTGTTCTAAACGAAAATCGAAAACCATTTAGACACCCCTACATATATGTATGACAACACACCAGCATGCGATGCATTTTCTCAACCAAAAGAATTATAAAGAAATACATAAATTATAAATTTTAAAAGAATCTATTTATTCTTTGAGAGGAAATTTTTAAATGAATTAAAAGTGTCATTTTTGTGTATATCCCTGTCAGACCAACGAAGAATGTTTTGAACATGTTTTGTAGTGTAACTGGTTGCGAATATTTTTGGGAATATTGTATAAGCCAATAGTATTTAGGAATGTATTATCACAAGTTGATGTGACATTTAAGCCAATAGTATTTAGGAATGTATTTAATCACGATTCCTTTATCTTGTGCTTTCAATATCATTATTCATTAATATAATACTGCTGCCACTCAATCTCTTCTTCATTGTCAACTTCTTGCCTCCTAGTGCCCATTCTACACTCAATATAAGCAAAAATAAATTTTGACAAACTAAAGTTAAAAAGAGAATCCACTCATGGCATCAAATAACACTTTTGTAGGGAAATCTTATTTTATCCTCTTCCCGATGATCTATCTTGAATGTTTAATTCACTATACATTGATTATATATTAACATGCATCTATATAATTAATTGTAATACGTAAGTGTTTACTCGTGTTTACCTGTGCGAATTTCTATTATATAAGATAAATAGCAGACTCCAACTTTGATCTTCTAGACTGTATCTTGGATGTCTATTCTATAATATTGAATGAGAACAATCTATGGAGAATACGGTAAAAATCCGCCTCCTTCTTTGGACTAAAATTTTGAAAATCTCAACAAAAGAAAAAAGATTAATTCTGATTTCTCTCACCTTATATTTATAATGCATTTCTAGAATCTTATTTAGATAGGATCCCTGCATATCTAATAAATACAATCATATCTTTGCAGATAAATCATATCTAAAATAATTATCTCTTGAGATCTAATAATATTAGATAATATTTATCTAAATACTGGAGATATATTAAAATAATACATTAATCAGAACAAAGTCTTAGTGTGACTCTACACGGGTTGGGTGAAAATTATAGCAGCTCCAAGCTTTGATGGGCCAACCCATGGATCAAATGTAAGGAATAAAGTTGAGCCGAAAATGAATTAATTATCTTATGTTCAACCCAAAACATAAATTAATTCATAAACATTTATTCATTCCACTAGATAATAAATGATAACTTGCCCTTTTATTACCGAAGTTGAGTCGGGCTTGTACTAAGACTTACGAAATCCCATATTTAAGATATCGTACGTTCATTAATTATTTATAGCATTCTGACTGCTTAAAATAATTAAGCTCTTTAATTCATTAAGTAGTACCACTCAACCTTATTATTGTATTTGAGCTAATTCAACCTACAGGGATTAATACAATAAACATTTTAAGCTTCTTAAGAGGACATCATCATCCTAAATGGATACGGTGACTCGATACATGTAACTAGCATGACATACAAGCACTGCCACCACCCAAGATGCGGAGAATCTTGGGTTATCTCATGTAACCCTCACCCTTAATAAGTCAAAGTGGTGGTCAGTAACTCATACTCACCTAAAACTTCATCTAGGTTTAGATCAACGTAAAGTCACCGAGATCTAGATTCTTCACGATGGTCAGATAGAAGAACCCATCTAACTGTGATCCATCAATACGTCAAGACGTACCAACATAGACAAGCAACCAAGTCAAGTCACTTCTTATCTATACTACAGTCTATACCGACAATTTCGTCCTCAAGTTGTCTCAACTGTGATCCTTTTTGTATCTCAATAAACTTAAGTAATCATACAAACTTCGTGATCTTCTACACACTGTATAATCTAACTTTTGTATGAGATAATGAGACAAACATATGCAGTCAGTAAACAATTTAGATATGAGATTGTAATCGTGGTAACAGAAAATATTGTATACAAGCTCAATCATTCTTCTTTCAGTATACAAATCCAACAACTCTTACATCCTAGCTCCGATATATTTTTGTTTTCACTAAGGATAAAGTATAAAAGATTCAGTTATCGATTGATGAGGACTAATTTATATCATATTTCATTGGGTCTAAGCTCAATGTTCAAGATGATTGAGCCAAGCCCAACTACAAGTGGAGTTATGGAATAAAGAGAATTCTTAAAAAATAATTGACGGTATTTCATGTCATAAGAATAGTTATGAGAATTCAATGGATAATCGGGTCTGAAGTGAAGAAGAGTCAAACTTTAGTACCAAACCTTCTTATATTAGAACTATTCTAACTAGAGCTACACTTCACTCGTACAATCGTGAGATCCACCGGTGGTCCAAGATAGGATAATCCTAACTAACTCATAATGGACTCAGATATGTAGATCTACATGGCGGGAGATGTGTTATGTGTGACCTTTGCTGGAATAACGACCTCAGCATGGTTCTCTCATAACATATTACTTTCATTTGAGGTGTGAAGTACAAATATCACCCATGCAAAATGCTACACATTGCATTGTGTAATGACCCGCTTCATTGGTGGCCATGAGATGCATCAACAGTCTTTTCAGTGTACTTTGTCCTCAATCACACACTCCCTGAGAAACTTCCCAAGGGGTCACCCATCTTATGGGACCAACAAAAGTCTTTTCAGTGTGCTTTGTCCTCAATCACACACTCCCTGAGAAACTTCTCAGGGGGTCACCCATCTTATAATTGCTCCAAGTTAAGCACGCTTAACTTAAGAGTTTTTATGAGATGGGCTCCCGAAAAGAAGATGCATCTTGTTGGTATGTGTAAGTTCTTGTTCAAGATTATCTCAAGTTTGTGATCAAGATTATCTCAAGAACGTAGATTGAAAACCAAAATATTCAAGCGAAGAAAAACACAAATGGTTTACGTGGTTCAATCTTTCGATCTACATCCACGGAGAATAAGAAGATTTTGCTATATGCTTAGGAGAAGAAGAGTACAATATAGAATACATGCGTGAGTCAATTTCTTCTGTCAAGAAGATTCTCAGAGCTCCTCTCAATCTATATCTATCTCCTTAATGAAATAAACTCTCATACGTGTATAATGAATGAGCTGCTCTTCCATGCAAAACGTGCTGCCTTTTATATCCAATTTTCTTCCAAACCATAACAGCCAATTATAACTACCAATCTTGGTCAACTGACTAACCGTTTCTGTTATGAAAACTACTGGTTTGCATGATTGATATATTGAAGGCATACTTCACAAATCTCCACCTTGCCTCAATATAGCATAATCATAGCCTCTCTCTCTTATATCTCGTAGTGAATAACTTTCACTAATTCCATGCAGTATCTGAATTTTGATGAAGGTAGAGCCTTAGTTAACGCATCTGTCGCATTCTCCTCTGTGGCTATCTTAGTCACTTTTACAATCCCTTTGTTCACCACGTCTCGCACGAAATGGTACCTTACATCAATGTGTTTTGATCTCTCATGAAACACATGATGCTTGGTTAAATGTAGGGCACTCTAACTGTCGCATTTTATTTCCACAACTTCGAATTAATCCAATTAAACTTATCAACCCTTTTCACCATATTGCCTCTTTCATTTATACATCATAGCCATGAACTCGGCTTCGCTTGTTGAAAGAGCTACAACACTTTGCAACATCGACTTCCAACCGATCACAGACCGAACAAAGTAAATATGTACCTGTTTGAGATTTTCTGCCTATATTAGATCAAAATCTGAATCCACAAAACCAAATAAAGGGTCGACTTACTTATCTTCAATTTTACGAATAAAATTCCAACTTTAGATGTCCCTGGATATACCTCATTATCCATTTTAGAGCTTCCGATGATCTTTCCTGTGTTACATCATGAACAGGCTAGCCACTTAAAGCGTGAGCCACATCAGTCTTGTACACACCATGGTGTACATGATACTCCCAACAACATTTGCATAGGGCACGTGACTCATCTCTATCCTTTCACCTCGGTGTTTGGCTTCAACCTCGAAAGCTTTGTATGATGTGCCGTAGGAGTCGTGGTGATTTGCATTCATTCATTATGAATCTCTTCAATATTTTCAAGATGTAATCTTCTTGTTTTAGCCATAGTTTCCTTTTCTCTATCTCTTACAATGTCCATTCCCGAATCCTTTTGGCATTTCCAAGAAACTTCATCTCAAAACTCGATTGCGGTTTACGCTTGAGATCTTTAATACTCGTTCTATTGCTTCCATATTAGCATATCATCTACGTATAATGTAAAAGTTTTATCTCCATCTTCGCTCGTTTCATATACACACAAGTATCATACTTTGATCTAATATATCCTATCTTGCTCATGAAATTATCGAATTTTCTATTCCATTGTCTCGAACTTTGCTTAAGTCCATTTAGAGATTTCTTTAGAAGACATACCTTATCCTTATTTTCAGTTTGAACAAAACCATCCGGCTGCTCCATATAGATAGTTTCTTCTAAATCCCGTTCAAGAAAGCATTTTCACGTCTAATTGTTCGAGCTCCAAGTTAAACCGAGCTACCATAGATAGTAGAATTCTTATAGAGCAATGCTTTACTACCGGTGCAAAAACTTCATTGAAATCAATCCCTTCCTTTTGAGTGTATCCTTTTGCAACCAATCTTTCTTTATACCTTGTCTGCTCGGTTTTCCCAACTTCAACCTTTTCTTGAAAATCCATTTACATCCTACTACCTTTTGCATCCGAGGTGCGTCCACTAATATCCAAGTCTTATTTTTATAAAGAGATTCTAGTTAGTCATTCATGGCCCTCAACCAATCTATTGCTTCATTTCCCTTCTACGGCTTCATCATAGCTCTTGGGCTCTTGGTACTCAGTTCTCTGCCATGTTCAATGCATAAGCTACCATATCGCATTCCATATCTCATCGTGGGTTTGGATATCCTTTTAGCTCTATCTCTTACCACCGATAATTTCTCATTTCATCATTCTTGTTAGCATTTCTTTCTTCATCCTTCACTATTACGTGGTCTTGTTGCTCATTACTCGTATTCTCATGGAACTCGGGTTGGTTTCAAGCTCCACCTCAAAACCTTTTAAAACTTTCTTTAACCGGATCATCGTTTCGACCTCTGCCTTAAGCAATGGAAATACATCTTCTCCGAATACCACATCACGGCTTATCAAGATTTTTTGTCCTCCGAATCAAGGTTCCATAATCATGTATCCTTTCACTCCTTTTCATATCCCATTAAGCATACATGCCCTTGCTTCCAGTTTGTCCCGTTTCATATGTGCATATGCTAAACATCCAAACACTCTCATCATCGAGTAGTCTCCATTAGTTCCATACCACATATAATCTGGAGTGTGGAATTCAATGGCGCTGGAGGGGCATTTGTTTATTTGATGTACAGCCGTATTTGCCGCTTCTCCCCAGAATTTTCTCGGCAATCCCGACCTTATGATCATGCACCTAACCCTTTCCAAAATAGTCCTATTCATTCTTTCGACAACACCATTTTGTTGGGGGTTGCCTGGGACAGTCCTATGTCTCTTGATACCTTTATCACGGCAAAAGTTTATGAATTCTGAAGATAGAAATTCCAAACCGTTATCCGTCCTTAAACATTTTAGGGAGCTACCTTTCTCCACCTCCACCTCTATACACCAATGTTTAAATTTCACAAATGCCCCAGACTTGGACTTCAAAATGTATATCCAAGTTTTTCTTGAGTAGTCATCTATGATTGACAAGAAAAATCTTCCACCCCCTATAGTTTCCGTTCTAGAGGGCCCCCATAAATCTGCATAGGCATAGTCTAAAGGTGAAGATGAGGTGTGTTTACCTTTTGGATACGGTAGCTTCTTACTTTTCCCCAGAATGCAAGCTTCGCAGGTCTTCACTTGGAACTTATTTTGGATTCTTGATCACGTTTTGTTGCTGTAGTTCAATTAGACCCTTTTGACCTATGTGGCAAAGTCTTTCATGCCAGATCATAGATTCATCCATATTGCTAACTTCAGACTCACCCACGACAGTAAGGGCTTGCAGATAATAAAGGTTGTTTCTTCTGATTCCCTTCATCATCACTCTATCATTTTTCATGACATGAATGCATCCATTTTCGAATTTGAAATTGAAGCCTTTTGACTCCAATATTCCTAATGAAATGAGATTTCTTTTGAGTTGTGGAATGTATCTTACATCAGACAGAATCTTAATGGACTCGTCATGCACTTTCAGCTTTATACTTCCTATCGCTTTCACTTGGCATACTTGGTCATTTCCCAGAAGAACAGAACCCATTTCTTGAGCCTTAAAATCTATGAACCATTCTTTATTTGGGCACATGTGGAAGCTACAACCCGAGTCAAGGATCCATTCATTTTCAATGTTTCTTTCACATACGTTCATGATTTCACCTTCTTCATCCTTCTTCAACTGATTTGCATTAAATGTGGTCTTTCCTTTTCCAGCCTGAAGCCTCTTCCAAGTATAGCAATCTCTTCTTAAATGCCCAGATTTCTTGCGATGATGGCATTTCGAGTTTCTCTTGCATCGTGGTCCTTTCCTTTCCTTGCATGAACTTTCCTTTGCTGGGCCGATTACATTTCTTGAACTTAGTCTTGAACCCTTTATGTTTAATCCTTGACATCTCTTTCCGGTTTATCCTCGATGCTCTTTTGCAGTTCCTTTGCTCTTAGGGCGCATTGAACCTCTTCGATCGTTATGGCATTTTCCCTTCCGTAGAGCATTGCATCTTTTAGGTGTTCAAAACTCTTGGGTAGCGCGTTTAACAGCAAGATCGCCTTATCCTCATCCTCAAGCTTCACATCAAGATTTTCCAAGTCATCCAGAGATTTGTTGAAATCATCTAATTGGTCCCCGATAGCCTTGTCGTCTGAGAATCTGCATGAGTATAGGCGCTGCTTCATATACAATCGATTGGCCAGAGACTTTGTCATGTACAAAGTCTCAATTTTGTTCCAAACTTCTGCAGCAGTCGATTCACGCGCAACCTCCCTTAGCACTTTGTCACCCAAACATAGAATAATGGCGTTGTGTGCTTTCTCCAAGATTTCAGTCTTTTGAGCTTTCGATAATGATTCAGATAAGGCCTTTTCTCCCTTCAATGCATCGCCCAAACCCTGTTGTATTAGGAGGGCCTTCATCTTGATTCTCCATAATCCAAAGTCATTCTTCCCCGAGAATTTCTCTGCCTCGAATTTCGCCGAAGTCATCTTTGATCGTCAACTTCCCACAGACGGCGCCAATTGTAAGTTCTTGTTCAAGATTATCTCAAGTTTGTGATCAAGATTATCTCAAGAACGTAGATTGAAAACCAAAATATTCAAGCGAAGAAAACACAATGGTTTACGTGGTTCGATCTTTCGATCTACGTCCACGGAGAAGAAGATTTTGCTATATGCTTATGGAGAAGAAGAGTACAATATAGAATACATGCGTGAGTCGATTTCTTACGTCGAAGATTCTCGAACTCCTCTCAATCTATATCTATCTCCTTAATGAAATAAACTCTCATACGTGTATAATGAATGAGTCGCTCTTCCATGCAAAACGTCTTTGCCTTTTATATCCAATTTTCTTCCAAACCATAACAACCAATTATAACTACCAATCTTGGTCAACTGACTAACCGTTTCAGTTATGAAAACTACTGGTTTGCATGATTGATATATTGAAGGCATACTTCACAGTATGAGTAGCACATATCAAATCATTTAAACTCTCATCGAATATGCAGTCTCATACCTGCATATTCTCGAAATCCCTCTCATTCCGGTGCGTTTCGGTTCATTCATATATCCCTCCGCTTTGAAGCCTTAATCAGAGCCGGTCCTTGTCCATGCCTTCGCACCGGCGATCACTTCGTACTTCTGCCCCGGGCGTCACACACTGAACCACCACGTTGGGTATTGTAAACTTTTTATGAATTCTTTTGAGCAAATTGTTGATTTAGGCGTCAAATATTCTATCAACGTCGTCCACTCACAGATCACATTGACTGAAGCACATTTGGTATTCTAATTATTTTTGAATTCTTTTAAGCAACTGTTGAATTGGGTGTCAAAGAATATGCTTAGAGATATCTCTTTGATCTTGTTTTGCAGATTAACGACTTTTATTGATCCCGATCATCATCAATACTCAGATTCCAATATAATACCTTCAATACGTATTCTCACACACATACCTTATTTTGATAGGAAATTGATCCAATTTTGTTTATGATCTAAAAGATACTAGAAAATTCGAATTAAAAATGTCTATATATATATATATATATATTTAGTTACTCTATTGTCTAAACCAGTGACAGAGCTAGAAATATTTTTTAGGGGGACCCAAATAATTATAATTTTGAGAAGTTATACGTGTAATTTTAAAATTAAAATTAGATGTGGATTATGCACTAAAATGATATATTTTTGCACTCATATGAAAATTAGGTGCAAGTGAATAGCTTTACGTAAAATATGTCTGACTGAAATAAAATGAAGTTAACACTACACCACATTTGGCGTTTTAGTGTAGTATTAGAGTTGACCTAAATCGATATATGTTCGACATAAAATTGGATAAAACATTGTAAATTTTGTTTTTAGACTTTCTGAAAAAAGAACTTGTCGTAATAAAGATGTGATCAATACTTATGTTTTAAAATAATCCTCATATATTCAATCGGTCTATATTTTGATTACTCTATCATCAATTAGTTTTTTAGGCGCTAAAAATGAGAATTTAAATATTTTGGATGTCTTCAATTAGTTGTTGTTAGATTAAGTTTATCATTATCTTTTTTGGATGTCTTCAATTAGTTGTTGTTAGATTAAGTTTATCATTATCTTTTTAGGAATTTGACTGGTCATATTTATTCACATATAAATCTTTATTATTTGTATACATATTTTCTTTTATCAACATAGAACAAATTATAGAAAAAAGAAAAATAAAAAATAAAGAACAAAGTAGAGAGAGAAGAATAAGTTTATCATTATTTTTTTAGAAATTTTGACTGCATACATTATCACCCACATTACTAAATTAAATGAGTAAATTTGCGACAATATTTCTAGCTCAGTCACTAAATATAAATATACGTACCTGAAGACTCATATTCTAAGCTCAATGACAATCAACTTTTTGTAAATAGGTAGCACTGAATTACCAGAATCCTTCCAATTCCTTATAAGCACATCACTATCGCATAGATTCATTTAATAATTACAAGATGATCCAAAAAATATTTATTGTAAATATAAAAATTTGTAATAAAATTAGACAGGCACGCAGTCCATTAATATTCGATGGCTGTGATATTTGCGTGGGAGACCATATGCATATTAGCCCTATTATAATATCTCTCAGCATAGCTCTCAGTGCATGGATCAGAACCAGAGAATCTTAGCCCTATTTGAGTATTCTTGATAGAAACCTCGAGCTTCTTCTTCTTCCTCGACGTGCTGCACGCCGGTGTGTGGATGTTTTACTGATCGATGTTGCCGAATTCATGGTTCATTGCATAGTTCGCTGCTTTATTACATTTCTCTAAAGTTTTTTGTGATATAAAATTACAGTTTTTAAGGATTGATTTGTATGATTTGTCTGAGATCATGGTATGGTTCCAACAGTATGTTACAGGTCCGATTTTGTCGTAATAATTGTCTTCAACCTGATGTCCCAACAATGGTATCGGAGTTTGGTCTAGGTCTCTTGATATTATGGGTATATTCTGTGGTTGCAGCGTTGTTCTGATCTTCCACATCAGAAAGAATTTCTTGAGAAAAGTATGGGTGTCCCTTGTAAGGCGGCTATTCATTTAGGAGTGGAGAAACATATGTTTAGAACTTCAAGTTCAACGAACTTTGATGTATCAATTTTAGCTTGTGGCAAGTGTAAGTCAAGTATATGTTAATACAATCTGGTGTGTACAAGGCTTTGGGAGGTAGATCGGGTTCAATTGGAGATATAAACATAATTACTGGTTTAAGTGATGAATCTTGAGAGAATCTGGATCTAAGAGCGGCAAGTACAACTCGTTTATATTTGGCCAAGAACGTTCTTGCAAATGTACATGGGATTTCGAACGCCAAGGAGTTGCACGAAAATTTCAGATAACTTGAGTGCTCTTAATGGTATTATCTCTTAATTATAAGCAATTAGAGTGAAAATTGAAGATGATGATAAGACGTTAAGGCTTATCTTGTCTCTTCCTCATTTCTATGAACACATGAAACCAATCTTAATGTATGAGAAGAAATCTTTGATTTTTGCTGAAGTCACGAATAAAATTCTTCCTGAAGAGAACACTTGCGGGTGAAGTACTAACTTCAATGAAAAATTTAGCAATGGTGACTTTTAGCAAAGGGAGGAAGAAAGACTCCAAATGCATTGTTTGTTGGAAGTGTGGAAGAACTGACATACGAAGTGAAACTGTTCAGGTGGAGTTGATCAAGGTGGAGCGGATCCACCTTACTTTTTAGTTGTGAATTTGTTATTGTTTTCGTTGAGCCAATACAATATATTTAGATGTTCCCTTTCTATCATAATTACAATATCAGAGGAATTCCCTTTCTATTTATGCTTTAGTTATTGTTTTCATTGTGTTGGGCATTGAGGACATTGCATCATTTTAAGTGTAGAAGAGTAGTTTTTCCTAGCGTGATGTTGTGTGGCTTGATTCCTTGTCTGGACTTGCGATAACTATATTGCTTTGATATGTAGTGGGGTTTTGGGAAATTGTGTTTTTAAGTGGATTGACTATACTGTGAATGAAACTCATAGACATTTTTGATGATATATTTTTTAGTATGACAATTGTTGACCTTCGATGTTAGTTGTGTAAATTTGTTTAGATAATTGTCGATAAGGTGATGTGTGTGGTCTTGTGTCTCGTGCTGCTTATGTGAAACCATTGCGTGATTCAATAAAAAGAATTGGTAAAAAAAAAGATTAAATGAGCAATAGTTTTTGCTCATTAATAGTTAAATCTGGGGAAGTATGAGAAAGTATTATTTTGAAATAAATTTGAGTTAGTGAAGATATAAAGAAGATGCTGATATTGCATGATGGAAAAAGATAAAAAAAAAAAGAGAATAATTGTGGATACTCTAAGCCAACTGATGTGAAAGGAAAAATAAGTAACTATGTGGGGAAATTTTTGGTTTTATTGTTATGTTTCCATATAGTCGATAAAACAATATAATGTGTCAAAGATATATGCTATAGTGCTGTGGAAAATTTTGAATCACTAGTTTACGATATTTTGAGATTTTATATTGATTTGAAAGTTGAATTAACGGCTATCGTTTATATGAATGAGATACATTAAAAGTCCGTTGGGCACATTGAGGCCATATATAAAATGACATAGACTTGTTGAGAAGTCTTGATCTATATATATTTTTTTGTATCATGTAGAATCATGATCATTACTATTTTAGGTGTATTGGGACCCAAGAACCCCATATTCCTATGCAATAGTCTTGCAAACCACACAGGACAGATAAATCACACTTGAAAAACCAGGTGTGATAGACTCAAATCCATAGAGACGTTTGATGGGGTTCGAATCTGTGACCTCTCGATCATATAAACACACATTAACCATTAAGCTGTAGGGACGTCTTGATCTATATCTTTTTATTATTCATGGTTGTAGTGATTGATAATTTTGAAGCCAGTCAAATTGTTTGATGAAAGACAGCCACATATGCTCATATTTTGGTCAAAACTAAATTGTATATGGAGCAAGGACAACGACAGAGGTCGTTTCATGTGAACCAACTTTAAATAAATAAATAAATATGTTAGGTTTGTGTATACATACATATATATTAATGTGGATTTGTCTATATTTGGGAAGGCTAGTGGAAATAAATCATGACAGAGACGAGTTCATTCACGTTCAAACTGGTGTCAGTCGAGGTCAGCAACATCAACATGTTCAGACTTTTCTTGGTCCAACCAAAATATAACTTGCTCTAAAAATATTTACTTTCGTACAAAAAGCAATTCTGTATAATTTAGTCACAGTGAGAAAAGCAGATTGGATAAAAATGTATGTATATTTAAATGTAGTGCTAAGGTATGTAAGTAGCCAAAAAAAATAAGAGTAGAAGTTTTACAGCTTAGTCCATAAAAATATGAGTTTTATAGCCATTTTGACTTAAAAAGACAAAATTATCCCTGGACCCACAATTAAAAAAAATATAAAAAGAGGATATTATGTTCTCTCTTTCAACGTGCCATACTCTCTCTCTCTATCTCAGCAAACCAAACAAACTCTCTCTCTCTCTCTCTGCAAAACTCTCTCTCTCTCTACGCAAAAAAGAGAATATTATGCTCTCTCTCTCTCAGCGTGCCATACTCTCTCTCTCTCTCTCTATCTCAGCAAACCCAGCAAACTCTCTATCTCTTAGCACCGTGCAGTTTACACGGTGACAATCGTATCTTGAAGAACACATTGTTCTTCCGAGCATCGAAGTTATTCAGATCTGCGGTTGTCACCGTGTATTGAAAATCGTGCGGTGACACACCGTATTGAAAGACCGTGCAGTTCTTGATTACGGTGTGTCATCATCTGCGATTCTTCGATACATGGTTGTACACGGTGGTCACCGTGTACAACCGTGTACTCGAGCGTATTTTTCTTCAAATTATTAAATTTATCATTCCAAAACATAAAATTATAAAGAAAAAACATATTTAGGTCAAGTGTACAACCGTGTACTCAAGAAAATGTAAAATAAAATTATACGTATATTAATTTACCTTAATCCGATTAGTAATGCTCGATTTTCCTTTGTTTGATTGAAAAAGCAGGTAACTTGTTCTAATAATTATTCGCCTCTCTCTTTGAAATTGTAATATTAAAAATGAATTCGTTTGTGATTTGAATTTAATGTCTAACACTTTTTACGATTAATGTTTACCAACTTTAATTCAATTCATTCAATTATCATCAAAATTTCGGCAGAGAGATAGATGAGAGATTTTGCAAATTTATAGAGCTCTCATTTGAGAGAGAGAGAGAGAGAGAGAGAGAGAGAGAGAATTATTTTTAATGATGGGTCCAGGGATAATTATGTCTTTTTAATCCAAAATGGCTATAAAACTCATGTTTTTATTTGTGTGGATATAAAACTATTCCTATTATTGTTTTTGTTATATATAAAGTTCCCCTTAAATGTATTATACATTTATCTTAATTGAGGTGTACTAATTACAAATTAAAATTTATTAATTTTCAATGATGATTTATTAATCACTAAATTAATTTAAATTATAATTTAATTAAATCGAATGCACCTAAGTTTATCTCAAATAACTTACATGCATGCCTCTTTGACGCATGCACTAATTCCTCATTTTCTTGTATCTATTGATAAATTTAAGTTATGCGTATGAGGAGTACAAAATGATTAAAGTTGTCATATATATATATATATATATATATAGGGTTAGGTTATAGTAAAAATTTATGAAGTAATGCATTTTTATATATAAAATTATTGTACTACAATAATATTGATAAATATTGTTGTTTTAATTAGAATCCAATAGTATATTAATTTTTACGTAAGATGTATTAACTTTGTAAGTAAAGTACATTGATGCGTAGTTTCTCACGAAAAAAATAGATTTTTATTATAACCCAACCTATATATGTAGCGATGTCAATCGGGTCAATCCACTAAGATTATCGGACTATTCGTTTTGAGTTTTTTTTCAAGTTATAAATTTTCAATCCTAACCATAAACTTTCGAATTTCGGGCTAACCAATCGGGCTAGAAAGCTTACGAAAAATTAATCTATATATATATTTTTACTTAATAATTGTATATTATAATAAACAAATAAACATAAACAGAGATAAACATGTCAAGATACGAGTCATATGACAAGAAATAAACTTACCAAAAAAAATGTTTGATTAAAGTCTCTAATTGCTATTTATTCATTCTTTTCCCAAACAACATTTTAGTTAGCGGAAAATTCTCAATTTAAGTGTGTAAGTGTGAGTAAAAATTGGCAGCTGAATCAAATAATCTTGAAGAAATATTGAAGTATTTTCAACAAAGACTTTCTAAATAATCCAACTCTTTAAAATTGTTGATATTTTTTATTTTATTTTTAAATTTTATCCTTCTTGTTGTGTATACATGTTTGTAGAAGCTGTACAACTTTATCCCATAAAATGTGGAGGATTGTTTTGCGAATGAAAACTATGGCACAAACAACAAAATTGAAAGTGGGTTTGAGTTTCTAAACGACGTTGTTCTTTTTATTTTTTTAATTCTTTATCCCATAGGGCGACCCTCAACCTAAGCGGGCTAACCCTTATTATCCATCGGGACGATCAGTGTACCCCATATAATTCGATTATGATTTCGGGTTGTTAAAATTCGACCGCAATCCTTTATTTTTTGTTATTCAAAAATTAGTTAAACTAGATTTTTGAAAATAAAATCTGTCACATCGCAGTTTTCGAGAGATAAAGAAACGGGCTACGTGACAGAACTACTAGGCTTTCTTTAATAAATGGATTATGTGCCCTTAGAGTCGGACAACACCTTCTTAGTAAAAAGATACGGTATAAATGTAAAATAACAAATAGGACCAAATAGCATGGACATTCTCCCTAACAAGATCAAGTTGGGATGTCTGAAATCCAAAATAATACTTCATACTAAACATATATTATATGCGAATAACAATCGCTATAAAAGCGATGACAAAAAGAGTTTATGTTTAAAGGGTCTAGAAATATTAATATGGTCATAAGATGGTCTTCGCCAAGTGAAGATAAGACATCGGAAGTAAATACATTAATTCTTTGGAAAACATGAACAACCATTCCTCAGCCTCATATGTCACCACCAACCGCTAAATCTGTAAAAAGTTTTGAAAACAATTGCAGGGCTGAGTACTAATCTATGATTTGAACATGTATTATACTTTTAAAAATTTACGAATCAGTTTGAAAACCATTTGATAAAGATTAATCTATGCTTTGAACAATATAATATAGAAATGTTTACAAGAATTCTATGCAAATTTAAAATAGTATGAATTCATTTTCAGCCTCTCATTTATTGGTATTTCGCCTCTTAATGTGAACATGTGAGAGCAACCCAGAGAAATCCACTACAATGCATGTTTTTCAAAAATGGGAGCAACCCAAGTATGATGGTATGAGATAAGTGGGAGCAATCCACAATACCCCTTTGTGTGTACACTAACCATAACCAGGGCGATCCAATCGTTAAGCAACATGAACACTTTACACAATGAAAAGTTAAAACATTTTTAACATGGATATTCATTTGCATTTTGCATAAAACATTTAGAGTTCAATAACTTAAAATATACTTTGAAAATAAAACCTACCTTTATTGTAGCAAAATCGAGTAGGTTCGTCAAGATCCTAAGTATCGTTTTATGTAGGGCCTACAAGATAAGTCTCCAACTTAAAATATAGTCCTAAAAACCAACTTTAACATCTATCATAACTTGTCATCAATTTCCTAACTAGATTCGCTACACTAGGATTTTCAAAATAAATCTTGAAAATAAATTTCTCATCTAAGGGCACCAACAATACCCTTGCTCGACTTTTACTTTGAAAACTCACTTTGATTTTGAAAATCAAAATATCAAAAATACTTTTATTGCAAAAGTATATAAAACTTTAGTTTATTTCAAGTAAACTATTTTGATGCTTTAAACATATAAACAAGTAATATTCACTTAATATATGCACATAATAATAACTATTATGCAATTCATAAATCGTGAAAATTACACATCAAGCATTTATTATTATGAAATAATAAACTAAAACAAGTTTAAAATCACTTATGAACCATCCTTTATACAAATAATGACTTTATAACTTGATATTTCACTAAAATATGATTACTGACATAATTAACAGATTATGATATTTCAAAATTATTAATTAAAACTTAAACTAAAGTTCAAATAAATTTATTAACTTATTATTAGAATTCTCTTTATTTACGAGAGACCAAAGCTAAAGGCATAAGTTAATTAAGTCAAATAAGACCAAATCACATAAGTAGCGTGGTTTTGTTTGCTAATTACAAAAGAGAATCGCAACTGACACGATGTTGTTGCAGCAATCAAGTAAGTCGAGTTATCATATCCACAAGAAATATAAAGCTCGAACAAACAACAAGTAATGCAGACGTGGTGCTATTATCTAGGATGAGAGTTGGTAAGAACTGGGTTGACTAGAGTAGGGGTCTGGTCAGCATTGAGGTTTGGCTCTAAAAGGCCAGATGACTAGAGGTCTGAAACTAAAAGGGTCTGATCAAAGGTGAAAAACAAATAAAACTGAATAAAAAGGCATACACATGTAAATCAGAGTACATGGTCTGAACATAAATAACAGAAGAAAGAAGGCTGATTCCAGAGGTATGTATTAAACTTAGTATTGACTGATGCACAACACCTATTGATCCATTTAACATTTTAATCCAGAGCATGTGGAAGATCAGTCAACTATTCATAGCCTCTCTCTCTCGACAAGTTCTATGACCGTAGATTTGAGCACAAAGTTATCACCCTTAGGTTTCAAGAATTTGCACCAATTCCCAAAAGATCAAAAGATACACCTTCCTAAAAACTTGTTAGAAACTGGGTACGTAGAAATGCGAATATAACGTTTAAACAGAATGTTATATAAAATCGAAGCAAGAGTTGAACTCTTTCTCCGCAAGATAATATTGCTCCGCTACAGTGCACGCGGTTCAACATCAATTATCTCCAAGATACAACGGTTTATCAAATACGGGTAGTTGCACTACTAGACGTATTTCCGGCGAACTACTAAATACTCGGGACAAAGAGGATTTTGAAGAATGAATGGATAGATTATTTATCTTCGTTTGGTGTATTTGAATGTCAAGCAAATGGGTCTATTTATAGAGAGGAAGGTGTCTTTTCGCGAAGAGGTGCGTGCCATTTCATGTGAAAAGACGCGTCTTTTCATATGAAAGGTGCAATTAACCACCATAACCAACTCTATTAAATAAATTCATATGGAAATAATAATTTCCAACAATCCCCACATGAATGACATTTAATGCATATGCAGATTTTTCAAAGTCCCGACGACCTATTATTGCATCGGGATAGGTAGTTGTTGGCTTTGAACCTTCCTAGTATAGTGTTATCGGTTTACTCACTTTGCTCGGTGAACACGATGTCTTGAACCGGTCAGTTTTTGTGTAAACCAAGACAATAACACATACACAATAATAGATACAATATCTTTCGTTCTCACGTTGTGTCCATTTTGGCCTTGGACCATATCTTGATTCATAAGTGTTATTTATTTGAAGCGGCCCACACTTCACACTTAGATAGGTGATCTCCTATGAAGAGTATCCTGCTATACTCCACCAATAAGGCTATAGGAATCATTAAAAGTTCTTTAAAACTTACCCTTTACCACGAACTGCAGGGTTACACTTGAACAACTACGAGAATGGATTATTGAGATTTCAAGTGTATAACTTGAACCTTCATAACTTAGTTGTCTCTTTGAACCAAGTTTTTGGGATCTCCAATCATCATGGTTGAGTTACCATTATGAACGTTCTTTAAGCGTGGATTTTAATCCCATTCCCCTTACTGCATTGTATAATTGATCACGATTAATACCTTTAGTAAACGGATCCGCTATATTGTCTTTTGACCTTACATAGTCAATACACATTATACCAGTCGTGATCAATTGTCTAACGGTATTGTGTCTTGACGAATGTGTCGAGACTTCACCGTTATACATGCTACTCTTAGCTCTCCCTATGGGTGACATGCTATCACAATGCACCATAACGGAGGTATGGGTTTTCCCAACAAGGAATATCTTCTAAGAAATTTCTTAACCATTCGCTTTCTTCGCCACTTTATCTAAAGCAATGAATTGATTCCATTGTAGATCGAGCTATACTGGGTTTGCTTAGAAGATTTCCATGACACTTTGCTTCCTCCACCTATGGTGAACACGAATCCACTTGTGGATTTGGAGTCTTTGTATCGGATATCCAATTTGCATCACCGTATCCTTCCAAACAAATGGATATCTTGTGTAGTGTAAACTATAGTTCAAAATATGTTTTAAATACCTTAGAACTCTAGTTAATGCGGTCCAATGATCCTTGCTTGGATTACTTGTGAACCGACTCAACTTGCTAATTGAATATGCTATGTCGGTCTTGTACAATTTGCTAAGTACATTAGACTTCCAATGACCCTAGCATAGTCCAATTGGGATATCGGGTCTCCTCGATTTTTGGCTAAGTGTAGACTTAAATCAGCAGTGTCTTAGCTTGGAGGTAGATCATAAGCTTTGAATTTCTTAAGCACGTTCTCAACATAGTGAGATTGTGATAAGACAATTCCATCATGTGTTCTAGAAATTTTAATTCCTATAATCACATCAGCTATCCCCAAGTCTTTCATATCGAATGTTCTCTTCAACATTTCTTTAGTATTCATGATTATATCACGATTACTACCCATTATGAGCATGTCATCAACATAAAGACATACAATGACAAAATTATCGGATGTCCTTTTAATGTAAACACATTTGTCGCATTCATTAATTTTGAATCCATTTGACATCATCACTTGGTCAAATTTCTCATGCCATTGTTTGGGTGCTTGTTTAAGTCCGTATAAAGACTTAACAAGTTTGCAAACTTTGTTTTCTTGTCCAGGGATAACAAACCCTTCAGGTTGTTCCATGTAAATTTCATCTTCTAAATCCCCATTTAGAAATGCCGTTTTTACATCCATTTGATGTACTTAAGATTATGCAACGCAACTATAGCAAGTAGCGTTCTTATGGATGTAATCCTTGTAACAGGTGAGTATGTATCAAAGTAGTCATAACCTTCCTTTTGTTTGTAACCCTTGGCTACCAAACGTGCTTTGTACTTATCAATAGTTCCATCGGCATTGAACTTTGTCTTTAGAATCCACTTGCATCCTAAAGGTTTACAACCGGGAGGAAGATCAACGATTTCCCAAGTGTTATTGTTCAAGATAGATTCAATTTCACTATTGATAGCTTCTCCATAGAGCAACATCGGGACCGAACAATGCTTCCTCGATTGTCTTGGGATCATCTTCCAACGAATAGACCACAAAGTCTCGGACCAAAGAACTTTGCGGTTTTTGTTCGTTTTCCTCGTCTTGGTGCGGTGTTTGCTCAACATTTGGTCCAATATTTTCGGCGAGTTTTCTTCATAAGTTCTCTTCTTAGAACTTGCGTCGTTCTTTTCTTTCTTGGGAAATATAGTTTCAAAAATATAGCATTTCTTGATTCTATGATCATTCCCTCATGCATGTCGGGTATTTCGACTTGTGTACCAAAAACGATATCGCTACTATTGTTTGCATATCCTATGAAGATGCAATCAATAGTTTTAGAACTATCTTAACTTGTTTTGGTTTTGGTACTTGACCTTTGAGACACCCCACACTTTCGTGTATTTGTAGGACGGTTTCCTACTTTTCCATAATTCATATGGGTTTTATCTTGTTTCTTTTGGGGTAACTTGTTTAATATTTTATTTGCGAAAGGATAACTTCCCCACATGTTATGTGATAAGCCGAGCTAATCAACATAGCATTCATCATTTCCTTTAATGTTCTATTTTTCGTTCGGCAATACCATTTGATTGTGGTGAGTAAGGTGCCGTTGTTTGATGAATAATACCGTTTTCACGACAAAATTCTTCAAACGGTGCAACATACTACGCCACCACGATCACTTGAATCATCTTGATTTTGGCATTGAGTTGATTTTCAACTTCACTTTTGTAACTTTTGAAAGCTTGAATGCTTCGTCTTTGCTTCTCAAAAGATACACGTAACAAAATCTTATGCAATCATCTATAAATGTTATAAAATAATTCTTTCCACCTCTAGTTTGCACAAGTTTTAAATCACATAAGTCGGTGTGAATCAATTCTAGAGGTGTAGTTGATCTTTCCACCGAATGAAAAGGTTTCTTTGTCATTTTCGCTCAACACAAATTTCACATTTATTATGTTGATCAAAAGATATCTTTGGCAATAGCTCTAAATTCACTAATCTTCGTAGTGTATTTAAATTTGCATGTCCTAATCTATGATGCCATAAATTAGGAGACTCAATCACATATGCAACGCTTTCCTTTATTTCATCATTGGAGATTACATTGAGTGCGCTAAGCTTGAAAATGCCATTATCGAGATAGCCTTTTCCTATAAAGTGACCATTTTTGGTCATTACAACTTTGTCTGCTTCAAACACTAGTCTAAAACCAGCTTTGCTCAAAACAGAACCGGACACAAGATTCTTGCGAATGTCGGGAACATGCAGCACGTTGGTCAACGTCACTTTCAATCCGAAGTCATCTTTAGCACAACTTTTCCCGTTCAACGATCTTGGAAGTCATGGAGTTGCCCATGTACAACTTCTCTTTTCGGTGACGGGTTCATAGGTGGAGAACATTGACTTATTAGCACGGATGTGCTTTGTAGCACCATATCAACCCACCACCCAAATGGGTTGCCTACCATGTCGACTTCATCTACAACAAAGCAGATAAATCGAGTTCGAGATAAGTCGAGGGTACCGTTTTTCCTCCGTCACGTTTGCTTGTTGATGACCATCTTTCTTCTTTGGTTTCCGACAATCCTTCGCCATGTGCCGGGTTTGCCACAGTTGTAGCAATCTCCTTTGATCCTCTTTTGCTTCTTCTGCTTCGCTTCTTCCCGTTGAACTTGCGTTTCTTGTTGTTGGTGCTCGACTCGGCTAGATTTGCCTTTGCCTCCATAGACGATTTCTTTGCCATGTTGTCAGATTTGCGGTTGTCTTCTTCGATCCTCAATCGTACAATAAGATCTTCAAGTCTCATCTCCTTGCGTTTGTGTTTGAGATAGTTCTTGAATTCTTTCCACATTGGTGGTAATTTCTCGATCATTGCAGCAACCTGAAATGATTCAGAAAGTTCCATACCTTCGGCGAGAATATCGTGCAGAATCAACTGGAGTTCTTGCACTTGTTCAAGTACCGTCTTGCTATCCACCATTTTGTAATCTAGGAAGCGTCCGACGATAAACTTCTTTAGACCGGCATCTTCCGTCTTGTATTTTGTCTCTAAAGAGATCCATAGTTCCTTCGACGTCTTGGCATTAGAGTAAACACTATAGAGAGTGTCGTCTAACCCATTGAGGATGTAATTGCAACACGAAAGTCGCTATGATGCCATGCATCTAACGCAGATGCGTTTTGTTCATCGGTCTCATCTTCCTCCACGGTGGAGGTGACTCATTCAAGAAACGCCAAATTGAGGTAGTCGGTGAAAAGCATTTTAGATTGCCAACGCTTAAATTCGAACACGAGAATTTTTCCGGCTTTTCGGCATGAACAGCAGCATTCGAACGTTGCTTGACTTGTCGCCATTTCCAAAGAAGTTTATTGCGATTGTTAGAAACTGGGTACGTAGAAATGCGAATATAACGTTTAAACAGAATGTTATATAAAACCGAGGCAAGAGTTGAACTCTTTCTCCGCAAGATAATATTGCTCCGCTACAGTGCACGCGGTTCAACAGCAATTATCTCCAAGATACAACGGTTTAACAAATACAGGTAGTTGCACTACTAGACGTATTTTCGGCGAACTACTAAATACTCGGGACAAAGAGGATTTTGAAGAATGAATGGATAGATTATTTATCTTCGTTTGGTGTATTTGAATGTCAAGCAAATGGGTCTATTTATAGAGAAAGGTGTCTTTTCGCGAAGAGTGCGTCCATTTCATGTGAAAAGGTACGTCTTTCATATGAAAAGTGCTAATTAACCACCATAACCAACTCTATTAAATAAATTCATATGGAAATAATAATTTCCAACAAAACTTACTAACATTCTCATTCATCTAGCAAATCTTATATTATGTCCTCTCATTTTCTACCCCTTTGACGAACCGCTAGGTATTCATACAAGTGAGTAAGCATGCTTCAATAATGGCCAATCATCTTGCATGAGAAAAATCATAGAGAGACATAAACATGCAATGGAAGGAAAATATTGCATCAACAGCACATCACAAAACTTTTGATTTAGTCATAACACCCCCCCAGAATCAACTAGGGGTTTAGCTACTCATGCTCGAGATAAAATAACACAGAATTGAAGCATAAAACATAAGATTCAAGTGCATAAAGTAGCGGGCTGAGGTTTTCCATCAAGGATCTGATGTTAAACTTCAAAACTGGAATTTCTTAAGTGCGTTATATGTAGAAGAAATAGTAAAACTGACAAGAATCTAAAGCTATTCTAATGAACTACATTCACTAATTTCTGAAATGTTGAACGTAAAGAGAACTACTACGGAACTCCCAAAAAAACTCTTTCTCTATTGTTGTGTTAAGGTATTTATAGATGCATGGCAGCTGGATAAGTTGGTCATTTTAAACCTGAATATGGAGAGGTAGTTCTACCAATTCAAGTCTGTCGTGCCATACCTCTAAGAGTAGGATCGCCATATCATATCTGCAACAAGTACTGCAGAAGTTAGGTGCTCCTATAACTCACACCGTGGACTTCAGTTACCCGCTATCAGTGCCCTTCAAAAGTTGTAGAAAGACAGATTCTATTGGGATATTTTAGCGCATGCGAATGAGAAGCATCCACGTGGAAGATTGTTTCTGATATCTTTGTCGGACCCTTCCATCTGCCTTTGACATTGGTTTCTGTTATCAAAGTTGATACTCAGATATGATCTATGAAAGCTTAATGGACTAGACATTAAGTTGGGCCTAATTAATTAATTGTTAGACATTGATTAATTAAACCTAAAGCCCACAAACTAGGTAGTGGGTGGTTTGTTTTATAATGGTAGTTAATCTTTGAGATTAACGTTAGACGAGACGTAATCACTTTTGAGAAAAGCGTCTCGCAAACTCGATAGGAGATTCTTGGCGTCTCTCGTTGAATTTGTATATCGAGGAATTGTTCCTGCACCTGATTAAAGACACGTGGATACCATAGTTGTGGAAACGCTCTCGAAGGATTCCTTGGAAGCTTTACTACTACCTGGAAGCGTAATAAACACGTAAGTCTTCGATCTTCGTGTTCTAGGGCTCATCGCATGCTTTAATTATAGATCTAGATCTGTTCTTGATAGTTTTATTCCGCTGCGCATTAGATGTTGTCAAGAACGAATCATAACAGTGGTATCAGAGCCCGGGGCTCGATTTATAATTAATTCATGTTTTAATTAATTGTGGATTTCTCGAAATTTAGAATTTCGCATTCTTTTCGATTTTCGTTTCTTTTTCCTTTTATTTTAATCTGTTTTTATCAAAAAAAAAGGAAAAAACCGAAAGGAAATCGAATGAAATTGAAAACCGGATTCCGCAATTTATTTTTGAAATTGGTGCCGGGACTCCTTCTTCACTACCGGGCTGTGGTCTCACGGACCGGTCGACGACGCGGCCATGGCCTTTCCTTCGTCGCCTCCGTCGAACACTTCAATTGCGAATTGAAAATCGAAAATTAAATCAAAATTCGGGAATTGTCTCTTGTGTTTTGAAATGTGAAATTACCGGCGGTGGTTGCGTCTAAACAGACGACGGCGGCGACGACGCGGCGCGAGGCGCCGCGCTCGCCCGCCGTCGAGCCCCACCGTTGGCTCGCCTCTCTCAGAATGTATTACGCGAGTCTTTGGGCATCGATGGAGAAAGTGGGTGAAGGGGAGGCGTTGGCGTCGGGAGAAATCGCGGAGGCACGTTGGGTCTGCGGAGCGGGCGTCCGACGTCGCGCACTAGGCGTGGGCATCGGCGGCGGCGCGGCGGCGGCGGAAGGGCGGGCGTATGTCGCGCGTCACACATTACACCCTTAAACCCTAACGGGTCTCGATCTTTGCTTAAGGTCGGCCGGGCCACCGCTTGGGCCGCCTGGGTGACGTCCGTGGGCTTAAAATTGGTGGGCTCTTCCGCGTTCTAGGCTCGGCTATGAGGCGTGTTTGGGCAAAATGTGGCAGCCCAATTTGAGGTACATCACGCTTTAAAAAAGCGTTTTCCTTTTATTAATTTAGAATTAATAAAATTTTAATTACAATTTCACAAATTAATTTATTAATTGGATTAATAAATTTTGTTTTAATATTATTATTTTCGAAATAATAACATTAATTTCAATTTTGTATTAATTTAGAATTAATACAATGTTCTTATGTACATGAATTTAATTTATTAATTTAGAATTAATAAATTTAATCATAATTTTGAAATTGATTTATTAATTAGATTGATAAATTTAAATTTTATTATTATTTTGAAATAATAATATAAGGTTTGATTTTATATTAATTTAGAATTAATATAATTCACTAATGTACATGGATTACTTTTATTAATTTAGAATTAATAAATCTAATCACGATTTAGGAGATTGATTTATTAATTAGATTAATAAATTTAACTTTATTATTATTTTTGAAATAATAGCATAAAGTTTGATTTTATATTAGTTTAGAATTAATATAATTGACTTATGTCCATAAATTAAGGAATTTATTTATTAATTAGATTAATAAATTTTATATGATTATTATTTTAGAAATAATAATGCTACATGAATATTTATATTGATTTGGAATTAATATAAATGCATAAATCCACTTTTAATTAGAGAATTAAATTATTAATTAGATTAATGAATTTATTCGTTGAGCCCTATTGATGTTTTCTTGTGATAAGCATGCTATTTGATTTTATGCTTATTTTAACTATAGTAGTTAGAGACCGTTTTATTGTTTGGGTGGCGGCACCCAATACTTGTAGTCCAGTACATTATGTTTGGGTAGGCGGCGCCAATATATGTGGTCCGCATTTCATGCACAGGTGGCACCCAAAGAATTGTTTTGATTTAATATTGGATATTAAAATAAACAATTAGTATCACATGTTATTATCCCCACTAAAATACAAGTTTTGTTTTTGAAACAAAACGCATCGTCCATCATAATTGTGTAAAGATCCTAGCCTCTTTCGTCCAAGAGTTTTACACCAAAGTGTTTCTCCTAAATCGACAAGGCAAAGACTCATTCATAGATGTATGGTTGGCATCGTGTGATGGGGTTGATTTGTAATTATTTTGAAACGACCAAAGCGATCAAAATAATTAGTGGATGCATATTAATTGGATTAATAAACCAAGAATTGTAAATTTATTTGTTGTGATCGGTTTGAAACCGACCATATTATTATTATAGTCATCGACCAAAGCAGAGGCTATAATAATATAAGACGAATCACTACAAATCAATATTGCAATCGCTTTGAGCCCACCGAATGATATTATTTACATCGTCACCAAAGCGGAGGTCAGAATCATATTGACTTGGATCTTGGACTACTAAGATTTATATTTGTTATAAATCCGTATTTTGCATTTGGGGTGCAATATATGTTAAAATTAGTGGGAGCTAATCAATCTGATAAACCACTTGTTTGATTAGTGATACGATTGTGATCTGTGTTTACTTTGTTCTAATTTTGTTCTATTTCTTTATTTTTCGTTTGATTCATTTATTTTATCTATGTTGTTTAAATGTTTGGTGGAAACAAATTGTTTGGTGAGTCGAACTATCCGGATTAGCTACGTTACTGCGTTTGGTATTAAGGACGGATAAGATTGAGTATGTCTTGGACAAACCAATCGATACCATCCCGATGAGCTTTCTCCCGAGTATGCCTCGTTTGACAAGGATGCTCATAAAACACGTCGAGGATCTATGTCATCTCGAGGCATCATGTTTACTACTATGAGTTTGGAACTACGGAGGCAACATGAAAACATGCTTCCTTATGAAATGATTGACACTTGAAAAGTCCGTGCCTTACAGGCACAAACTTTGGAGTATGAGATACTCACAGTAGGAAAACTAGGTTTAGCCCTCTCCCGATGATCTATCTTGGATGTTTAATTCACCATACATTGATTATATTTCTAGCATGCGTCTATATAATTAATTGCAACACGTAGGGGTTTTCTCGTGTTTACCTTTGAATCTGTCGAGGTGGATCGGGATGAACGGATGGAGACTCGTGCTTTGATCTTCTGGACTGTATCCCGGTTGCCCAATCTCCAAAGTCGGTGAGGACGATCTATGGAGAATGCTTGGAAAAATCACCCAATCTCTACACAATTTACTTAGAATTCCTCACACACCTCAATATGTGATTGGCGAAAATCCTAGGTTAATGGATTAAGGATTAGCCTTGATCTTATCTCTTACCTTATATTTATAATGCATTACCATAATCCCAATAGGAAAGGATCCATGCATATCCCATAAATATAATAATATCCTTATGGATAAAGAGAATAAAATCCTTTCCATAGAGACACATGGCGCGCCGATTTTACCTAGCTTACGGGCCTGGATGGGCCAGCCCAGGGATCAAATGCAAGGAATAAAGATGAGCCTCAAATAAATTAATTATCTTATGTTCAGCCCAGAACATAAATTAATTTATAAACATTCATTCATGCCACTAGAGAATAAATCTTGACTTACCCTTTATGACGAAGGTGAGTCGGGCTTGCACTTAGACATTCTGAATCCCGTATTTAAGATATCGCATGCGTCCATTATTTATTTAGAGCATTACATTGCTTAAAATAATTAATATCTTTAATTCCTTAAGTAGTACCACTCAACCTTATTATTGTACTTGAGCTAACTCAACTGCGGGGTTTAGTACAATAAACCTTTGAGCTCCTTAAGGGGCGTCATCATCCTAGCGGATACGGTGACTCGATGAGATAACTAGCATAACATACAAGCACCGCCACCACCCAAGATCACGGAGAATATTGGGTTAGAACATATAACCTCACCCATAACAAGTCAGTGATGGTCGACCTCATACTCACCTAATACCTTATCGAGGTTTAGATCATCGTAAGTCACCGAGATCTAGGTTCTTCCTGACGGTCGGATAGAAGAACTCATCTCACTTTGTGATCCTTCAATACGTCGAGACGTACCGGCATAGACAAGCAACCAAGTCAGTCACTTCTTATCTATACCGCAGACTTTATACCGACAACTCGTCCTTAAGTTGTCTCAACAGGAAACTTTTATATCTCATTAAGCTTGACCAATCATACGGACTTACGTGATCTTCTACACACCGTATGATCTAACATATATGAGATAAGGGGACACGGATATATGCAATCAAGTAATCAATTCGGATAAAGATTGTAATAGTGGTAACGAGAAACATTGTATACAAGCTCAACCAAAACCGCTTTTAGTATACAAATCCAACAATCTCCACTTATAATAAAGCAAACTTTGAGTATACAATGTGTCTCTATACTAGCTATTACAAACAAAACCATCAACGCTTCTCCCACTTATACAAAAGTTTCCTTTCTAAGTGGGTGCCATCAGCATAATCGAGTCCTCGAACATGCACTTCAGACTTTTGCGGCGAGCTCTTTAATGAATGGATCCGCTAGGTTATCCGTCGTATCAATCTTTTCAATCGCACGTCCCTCGTCTCACGATTTCTCGTATGACATGGTACTTTCTCTCTATGTGTTTGGTCGCCTTGTGGGTCCGTGGTTCCTTCGAGTTTGCCATCGCACTGAGTTATCACGATGAAACTATGATACTCTTGGGCAAACCAGTACCACGCTAGATCCATGAGGTAGTTCTTGAACTATACTGACCTCCTTAGCGACCTCGGGCGGCTACATATTCGCTTCCATGGTAGAGTCCGTGCATGCATTGCTTTGCACTCCGCCAGGGATCTGGCTCCACCTCCCAAGGTAAACACATAGCCGAGGTAGACTTTTTCTCATCACGGTCGGCTTGGAAATCCAGTGCAGATAACCCAAAGGCATTAGACTATCTCGCATGGTAACCAGCTTATAATCTCGAGTCCTTTTAGGTACTTGAGTATATGCTACCATGATCAAATGAGCTTGTCGGGTTATATCGATATCTTCTACTATGCCTACCGCATAGCGGATATCGGGCCTCGTACATAGCATTGCGTACATGAGACTTCCCACGGTGGGCGTAAGGAACTTGTCTCATTCATCTATCTCCTTTGCGTCGTGGGTGGCGCTCGCCCAGATAAAGGAGCCATGTGCGAAGGTAGCAATCCTTTCTTGGCGGTCGCATACTAAAACAGTAATCACGGTATCAATGTAAGGCGCTGAGATAAGCTCAACATTTTCCTCTTGCGATCTCGGTAAACCTTGATCCCAAGAATGTACGCTGCATCTCCTAAGTCTTTCATTTGAAGCCGATCGGATAACCAACTCTTTCGTCGATAACAACTTCACATTGTTGCCAACTAGAAGAATGTCATCTACATAAAGTGCGAGAAATACCACATCACGTTGACATCTAAGCGATACACACACTCTCGCTAGGCAACTGGGTAAATCCATAGGACTTTACCACCTCGTCAAAGCGTAAGTTCCGGGATCGTGAGGCTTGCTTAAGCCCATAAATGGACTTCTTAAGCTTCCATACTAGATGCTCTTCACCTTTCACCACATAACCTTCGGGTTCTTTGCATATAGATGTCTCTACCTTCCTCAAGGTAACCGTTTAAGCGGTTTTCACGTCCATTGCCAAACCTCAAGGTTCAGTGGTCTTGCTATGGCGGAAGAATTACGATGGACTTGAGCATTGCTCAGCGAAAAGGTCTCATCGAAATCGATGCCCTCAATCGAGTGTACCCTTTCGCCACAAGCACGGCTTTAAAAGCGAAACCTCTCCATCTGAATCTCTTCCTCTTGTATGCCCACTTACTACCTATGACTTCCTTGCCATCCGGTAGAGGTGTCTTTTCGTATCATCCATAGCTGTTATGGACTCAATTTCTAAGTCCATAGCGGTGTGCCATGATCTTGCATCAATATCTTATATCGCCTCATTTGTCGTCCATGGGTCGATTATTGCACGCTCGTTTCCGGGACTAAATCCAAGATTCACCCATGAACATAAATCGCTCGGGTTGACGAACAACCCTCCCACTCTGACGAGGCGCCATCGGCACAATGGCAGCGGTGGGTGCGATAACTGGTTATCTATCTTGCACAACTTCTTTGGATAGGAGCCACTTGTCGGCCGGTATCTCGGTAGAACTCGACCCACTTCAATTTCTTGAAGTATCTCGTGTCGATCCTCCCACTAGACACCGACATCTCGTACCTTTGGCTTAATCGGTGGTGGAATACGATCATCTTCTAAATTCACGAAGAATGATTTCAACTTTGGATTTATGGTTTGTCGTATAATCATCTTCTAAGAATCGGGCATTAGTCTTAATAATGACCTTCGATCCTAGGACTATAGAATAAACCACCTTTCGTCCTCTAGGATAGCCATAAACAGACCTTGCGTCGGATCTAGCCTCCAACTTGTCGCCTTCTTGTTCAAAGACATGTGTCGGACCGCCCCATATCCTTATGTGGCTTAAACTGAGCTTGCGCCCAAACCACAACTCGAAGGGGTCTTTTCGGTGACTTGGATGGTACTAGATTTAGCAAGTATGCCGTCGTTTCTAAGGCATACCCCGAATCGAAATAGGCAATCTTGCATAACTCATCATTGATCTAATCATTTTCAAAAGAGTCGTATTTTTGGCTCGACACACCATTTTGTGGTGTGCCTGTAGTCTTGTTGGGAGGTAATCCCACACTTTACTAGATAGTCCATAAACTCGTTCTTGAGGTATTCGCCATGCGATCGGACCATGATGACTTGATACTTTTACCAAGCTTCGTCTCCACTTCCGCCTTAAACTATTTGAATTTCTCAAAGCATTCAGACTTGCGGTGAAGCAGGTATATATATCCGTACCTTGAGTAATCGTCAATGAAAGTGACAAAATACTCGTACCCTCCACGAGCTTGTGTGGACATCGGTCCACACAGGTCAGAATGGACTAGCTCCAACACTTCTTTGGCTCTATAACCCTTCGCTTTGAAGGGTCTAGTCGACATCTTACCTTCTATATGGATTCGCAGATCGGAACCGAGTAATCATAGATTACCCAACGCTCCATTCTTAGCCAGTCTTTGGATCCTATTTAGATTGATGTGACCTAATCTAAGATTCCAGAGAAATGTGGTGTCATCTTGCGAAGAAAACTTTCTCTTTTTAAGGTTTGATGTAGATGCAACATAGTTATAGGTATTATGTTTTGCAGAAATAGTATAAAGCGAATTATATAATGTGCCAACACAGATAACTTCGTCATTTCTTATGATAGAAACACCACTATCAAAAATAACAGAATATCCATGAATAAATAATTTCGAAATAAAAACAAGGTTCCGCCGAAAATCCGGCACATATAAAACATCTTTCAATACTAAAACTGTTCTATCAAAACATAAAGTAACATCTCCGACTGCAACGGCCTCGACTTTCGCCGCGTTGCCCATGGAGATCGTTATCTCGCCATCATGCAGCTCCCTTGTCCGCGGAACCCTGCAGGTGTAACAAACATGATCGATCGCACCAGTGTCTACTACCCAGAATGGGTAGAACAAGTCGCTAAACATGTTTCAGTTACTAAAGCAAATGGCGTACCTTGAGCCTGAGCATAGGGCACTTGGCCTTCAATGCCTAGTCTTGCCGCAAAGCACTTGCCCTCCTTCTTTGCTTCTTTAAGCCTCCGGTTGCGATCATGTTCTTGCTCCCATTCTCCCACTATTTCCTTGCCTCGCCACCTTTGGTGCCCTTTTCTTTTCCATTTTGCAACGGAAAATTTGGGCCCCTAGATGTGCTAGCAAGGCATGTCTCCTTGCCCATAACTCCTTCCGCATGACCACGAGATCATTAAGCAGCGACTAAGTGTATATTCGGTCTTGCTCATGATCACATTGACGCTGAAAATTCTCAAAGTCTTGGGCGGTGTGTTGAGGATGATATCGACCTTGGCATCACCGTTAATACCTCCTCCCAACCGATCAAGACTATCCATGAGATGAGTCGTGTGGAGACATGTTCATGGACGAACTTCCTTCTTCCATCTTACACGCCAAGATTTCTCTCATTGTGTGGAAGCGGATGTCGATCCGATTGCCCAAACTTACTCTCGAGACTTGACCATATTTGATCGCTTCACCATCGATCGATCTGCGGTTGCAAGCCTTTGGACATAGTAGTCATCATATAGTATTTTGCCATATTGTTCGACTTATGCCAAAGTCGCTTGACTCTCGTGCTCATTAGTCGAGCGTCGATGAAGGCATCGGGTTTAGGAGTAGTGAGAACAAACATGTGTTCTTGATGATAAGAACATATTCCATGTTTCGTTTCCACTCGATAAAATTCGGACCGGATAAAGGATTTTGTGCAGCATATTGATAATCGGTGTAAGAGACATATCGAAAAGATAATGTAAAACACATAAGCATACGATCGCACATAATTCGTAACAACAATATTGTAACCTTTTGATAAAACAATATTGATTGAAACCTCCAATCGCCCAATGAATCCCACATGCAAGCCACGCGTGTGGACGTTTACACATGAACCTCTCGACCAGACTAAAATATACCTTTTAGTCGTTTAATTTCAATCCATGTCAACTTATCCTTATGACAAATGAAATTAATGATTGGACCTTACTAGACCACATCACTATCGCAAGAAGGGACTTGGCGGAAGTTGTACTTTCGGTGATGTCTAAGCAATGACCACAATTTTAACGATGAAAATGAATTCTTAGAATTGTCATACTCACTAGGACCATACCGCTTCCAATCCAAATTCCTTTGTTATCTCATTTTAAAATATCTCTAGAGAACTTATAAAAATCGCACATGCAAGCCCACGTGTGGGCGTTTACATGAAACTCCCACTTCCGATAGATTTAAAATGTTTTATTTAGAAATCTCATCTAACAAACTTATGATAAGCAGTCTGCAAGCAAACACGCAGCGTGTGGGCGTTTACTCACAATCGTCTCACTTTGTTTAGAGATCAAAATTGTAGGTCTTGACATTTTAATTTTAAAAATTAATTTGTCGGGTTGCTTGCTAGTCTTTTGTTCAAAAGGTTTGTCCATGCAGATCACGTAATCCTAGCATGCTTTTCTATAGAACTCAACATGTAAAACATGCTCGCAGAAATTTTAAAATATGATTGAAAACGCGATAAACCTAGCATGCTTACTATGCGCATCAAATCACGAAAACATATAATATGTTTGTCTAAGTAATTTAAACATATATAGCTTGCTTCTGCATAATTTAAACATCCACGACATGCAATGAACGATTAAAAATAAAATAAAACGTTCATCGTGGCCCACTCGTGGAATATACACTTTCTGCCTAATCTATTACATAGAATTGTAAAGTCTGATCTTCATTAACTTGAAAACTGGGCTCGCGTGCAGGGCACGGACCGGATTCATCAAAAGCGGATTCGGGCGAAAACGGCAGGGCCGGAAAAGCGAGTGCAGGCGGGTGCGCCCAAAATGGGCTGGGGGCAGCGCAGAAACACGATGACCCGTCACCGCCCGACGCTGCGCTGCCGTCGCGTGCTCTCGCGCGGTGCCTGCATGATCGCGAAAGCGATCGCGACCCGGCAACTGCACGCGTCTTGTGGCCGCGCTTCGCGCTGGCGCGCTGCATGCCATGATCGACCTCGCGACCGCGAGCCCAGCTCACGACGCGCCGGGGATCTCGCGCGACAACGCGCCCGTCGCCAGCGCAGCCTTAGAAGCGCCGGGATCTCGGCGAATCGCGCGCCCCGCCGCCCGCCGTGCGCGTTATGCGTGCCGCCTAGCGACCGTGAAAGCGGCCGCGACTGCGACGAGCGCCGCCGGCGCACACGCCGGCGCCGAAGCGGTGCTGAGGCTTCCGTCGCGAACCGCGCCCCGCCCCAGGCCGCCGAGCCGCGCCCACGCCCAGCCCGATGCCGACTGCCGATGCTGAAACGCGCTGGCCGAGATGCGTTCGCGAGCATCGAGCATGCCACGCTGCCGTCGCCGCCGCACCCCTCGTGCCGTCGTCCGGTTTCTTGATCTCTCGTCGTCTCGTTCTTCGTGCTTTCGTCTTCGTTTCTTTTACGGATAAGATTTACAAGAAAAACAAAACCGACAAAAATAAAAGCGAGCCACGATGAGCAGCGGATCAACAATTAATATATTGCACGTAATAATCAAACGTGAATTAATCCAGCGAGCGAAGATCGATCCCGTGCTCGATACCAATTGTAGGGAAAACTAGGTTTAGCCTACTCCCGAGGATCTATCTTGGATGTTTAATTCACCATACATTGATTATATTCCAAGCATGCGTCTATATAATTAATTGCAACACGTAGGGTTTTTTCGTGTTTACCTTTGAATGCATCGAGGTGGATCGGGATGAGCGGATCGAGACTCGTGCTTTGATCTTACGGGCTGTATCCGGTTGCCCAATCTCCAAACGTCGGTGAGGACGATCTATGGAGAATGCTTGAAAAAATCACCAATCTCTCTACACAATTTTCGAGAATTCTCACACACCTCAATATGTGATTCACGAAAATCCTAGGTTAATGGATTAAGGATTAGCCTTGATCTTATTTCTTACCTTATATTTATAATGCATTACCATAATCACATTAGGAAAGGATCCATGCATATCCCATAAATATAATAATATCCTTATGGATAAAGAGGATCAAATCCTTACCATAGAGAGAGGATAGGGCGCGATTTTCAGCGTGCTACGGGCTGGATGGGCCGGCCAGTGGATCAAATGCATGGAATAAAGATGGGCCTCAAATAAATTAATTATCTTATGTTCGACCTTGAACATAAATTAATTTATAAACATTCATTCATGCCACTAGAGAATAAATCTTGACTTACCCCTTTATTCACAGAAGGTGAGTCGGGCTTGCACTTAGACATTCTGAATCCTCGTTAAGATATCGACGTCCATTAATTATTTAGAGCATTACATTGCTTAAAATAATTAATATCTTTAATTCATAAGTAGTACCACTCAACCTTATTATTGTGCTTGAGCTAACTCGACTGCGGGGTTTAGTACAATAAACCTTTTGAGCTCCTTAAGGGGCGTCATCATCCTAAACGGATACGGTGACTCGTCTGAGATAACTAGCATGACATACAAGCACCGCCACCACCCAAGATGCGGAGAATATTGGGTTAGAACATATAACCTCACCCATAACAAGTCAAAGTGATGGTCGTGAACTCATACTCACCTAATACCTTATCGAGGTTTAGATCATCGTAAGTCACCGAGATCTAGGTTCTTCACGACGGTCGAGATAAGAACTCATCTCACCGTGATCCTTCATACGTCGAGGCGTACAAGCATAGACAAGCAACCAAGTCAAGTAACTTCTTATCTATACATGCACTTATACCGACAACTCGTCCTCAAGTTGTCTCGGTTGTGAAACTTTTATATCTCATTAAGCTTGACCAATCATACGGACTTCGTGATCTTCTACACATGTATGATCTAACTTATATATGAGATAAGGGGACACGAGATATATGCAATCAAGTATTCAATTCGATAGGAGATTGTAATAGTGGTAATAGGAAACATTGTATACAAGCTCAACCAAAAGCTTTCTTGTCTACAATCCAACAATCTTCCACTTATACTAAAGCAAACTTTTAGTATACAATGTGTCTCTCTACTAGCTATTACAAACAAAACCATCACTTTCTTCTCCCACTTATACAAAAGTTTCCTTTCTAAGTGGGTGCCATCAAAGCATAATCGAGTCCTCTGACGAGTCCCGATAACTCTTGTAAAGAGTTATTATAGGCCTTTTAATGATAAAAGCCTCGGTTGTTGTATATTACGCTCACTTGTTTGTCCTTGTCTTGCATGTGTTTGTCTTGTTTTCGTGTGGGTGCGTGTAGGATTGAGTCGATCGGGGATAAGAGGTATTTTGTGCGTTTTATGCTTTATTTTATCAATTTGCGGTATGTAGCGGGGAAGAGGAAATAACAGTGAGGCAAGGTTAAGTTCCTTGGGTCTGTGAGCTCGTAAACAAAGTCTTGCGAGCTCGTAAGCAAAGTCTTGTGACTCGTAAGCAAAATGCGTGAGCTCGTAAGCAAAGTCTTGTGACTCGTAAGCAAAGTCTGTGAGCTCGTAAGCAAAGTCTCGTGAGTTAAGTAAGCAAAAGTCGCAAGCTCGTGGCAAGCACTGTGAGCTCGGGCTAAGTGTTCGAACTCCTCGGCAAGGTTGAAAGTGGGCGAGCTCGTGGCAAGTCGAGCTCATGAAGGAAGTTCAGCTGCGCAAGTATGGATGAGCTCGCATTCATAAAGCAAGTCGGACTCGCTAGCAATGTCGAGCCCGTGGTGAGCCGGGCTCGGGTGGCGAAATCACGAAGCCGTGCTTCACGGGAAGCTAGCAGTAGCATGGAAAGTCTTGGTTAACAACGAAGAAGAAATCGGCGGGACTACGACCACGTGGCGGTGACTCGGCTGAAAAGAGACACGCGTTACGCCTCCGCAGAGCTAACTAAAAAGAGAAGGATCGAGGGAGCGAAGGCGTGGCGGTGCCGATCTGCACCTCTGAAAAAGCGCCTGAGGTTGTTATTAAAAGGGAGTTGGCAACAATCAGAGGGAGAGAATCGACAATCGACAATTGGGAGTTAGAGGATAGAGAAAAAAACATCTAGAGAAAGGAAGAGGTGCGAATTCTTGCGAGAGAAGTCATCGGAAGAGACGACGATCGAGCTAACACACGATTCCGACAACTAAATTCGTTATCATTTCTTTAAACCTTGTTAATTTTTTATGGCTGTTGCTTGTTTCAATATTGTTAAACAGCTCGCTATGAGCTAAATCTTTATGACTTGATTTCTTGAGGAAACCCATGCTCGTATGACAAGCTCGGGTTCTCGCTTGTCTTGCTAAATCACTATTGCTTTGTTGGGATTGTTTTATCTTACTTGTGATTGATCACCATTAGTCGGATCTTAGTTTTATAATTCTGGAAAGTTATTATAGAATGGAAAACAATAGGCGGCGTAAGAACATGATTTTAATGTTATGTGTGTGAATAGCATAGAATATGCATTTACCTTGCATGGCAAATATGAATGCATTAGTAATGATATTCTAAGAAGCGATTCGATATAGGAATATATGGACTGGATCTATAGAATATAATCTTAGATTTGGAAAATACTAAGAAGCGAAAGGAGTTCATGTCATAGTGATGATGCAAAGATAATCTTTGTAGCATTATTAGAAGAGAGCATGGGTGGAATCGGAGATCAAGTCTGTTTCTCTACCTTGATAGCGATAATCTCCTCGTTATGCGTGTCATTGTTCACTTATTTGTCAAGTCGCTTTAATTTCGATTCATTGGTGTTGTATTTTAATTCGTTGCAGATTCGCATCTCTCCTCGTTTTGCAAAATTACAATCTCGTGATTTAAAAGTGCATTCCACTGTGGATTCGATCTCGGAATACTTGATTGTATTACTTGTTGATTACGTGCACTTGTATAGTATATTCACATCAAAAATCACACAACAAGTTTTTGGCGCTGTTGTTGAATGCCAATTATAAATTACGTGGATATTGCGATTTTGTGTTTCTTTGTGATCGTAACTCACTCGGTTGTGCCTTTTGTGTGAGCAGGGGTTACGGGATTGTGGTTTATCATGCAAGCAAAAGCGCAAGTGACCCACCGTTAGATCGAGAGGTTGAGCACCTTTGTAGAGGAAGGCGCCCGAACGAGTTCGCGAGCGCAAGCAGATGGCGGCACCGGGAGGAGAGCACATCATGGCGGAAATGCCATTGTTATTCGCGACGGCCGAGAGAGGGCATCCGTGATTATGCCAACCCAGTTTAATGAGTTAAACCGGGAATTACAAGACCGAGGTGCGAGCGAACCGATTCGAGCTGAAGCCGGTCATGTTTGAATCTCCAAGCAGTGGGGCAATTTGGTGGTCAAGCCACGGAGGATCCACATCTCCACCTTGGTCGTTCACGGAGGTCGTGACTCATTTAAGTTACCAGTGTTCGGCAAGCGAGACTTGGTTATTCCCTTTTCGCTACGAGATCGTGCAAAGCATGGTGAACGACCTTCCATCAAATTCTATTACCTCATGGAATGAGCTCGTGAATTTTTTTGATGAAGTACTTCCGCCCACCAAGAATGAGATTCGGAATGACATCATGTCATTTCAGCGAGAATAATGAAGAGTCGATGTGCGAAGCTTGGGAGCGATATAAGGAAATGCTACGGAAATGTCCTCATCACGGCATTCCGCTTTGCGTTCAACCGGAGACCTTCTACAATGGTCTAAATCGTCGACACGTTTGGTGCTTGATGCCTCGCAAATGGGCTATTCTCTAAATCATATAATGAAGCATGCGAGATTTTGGAAAGAATCGCAGATAACAATTGCCAATGGTCAAATTCTCGTGCACCAATAGGAAAGAAATCGGTCATTTGGGTTTTGGAGGTTGATGCCACGACGGCATTAATGACCGGGTAGCATCCATGAGTAACATGCTAAAAGGATTGCAAGTACCTAATCCGGTGTGCGTGAGGCGAGTAGTCAATGGTCGTACCCGCCATGCAAGTAAGCGAGTGTCGTGTGTATATTGTGGAAGGGCATACCTTGAGAGTTGCCCGTCAAACCCGACCTCGATCATTATACGGAAATCGAATGGCGGAGGAACAACCCTTATTCACAAGCGTACAATCACGGGTGGCGACAACATCCTAATTTCTCATGGGAGGCCAAGGTCGGATCAGCGGTGGTGGAAATTTTGAAAACCACATATCCACAAAATTTCCAACCAAAGCGACAACAAAACCGCCTGACCCAAGACTATTGAAACCTTGATGAAGGTACATGGCGAGGCGAGATCTTTGTGTCTGAGGGCAATCCACTTGTTGCGGAATTTGGAAGTCGGATCGGACAATTAGCGATGAGATTAAAACCGACCTGTTGGAAATACGCGAGTGACACGGAGAATCCACGAAAAGATAAAGAAACGGTCAAGGCTGTCACTTTACGAAGTGGAAGCGGTCACGGGAACGGTGCTGCTGAACCAAGAAGAGAAGGCGAGTACTCAACAAATAACAACGGTCTCTACCACGGAAACTCCGGCGACCTCGCAATGCCGAGGTGCTGCGGCAACAAATCCTTTACCGAACCTTACGGATGAAGTGGTGTATCGTCCACCACCTCCTTTTCGAAAGGTTGAAGAAGAAGCGGCGGGATACCCGGTTTGAAGATTCCTCGATGTTACGAAACAATTACATATCAACATTCATTTGGTAGGCGTTGGAACAAATGCGAACTACGTGAAGTTGTTGAAGGACATCGACCAAGAAGAGGCGGTTGGGCGAGTTGAGCGTAGCGGACGAAAGTAGTAGTGCGATGCTAAAGAGCAAGCTCTCTCCGAAGTTAAAAGATCCGGGGGCTTTACAATTCCATGCTCGATTGGATGGCGCGGCGTCGGTGCGTGCGTTATGTGATCTCGGAGCAAGCATAAATTTGATGCCTCTCTCAATATTTAAAAAGCTCGGGATAGGAGAAGCGAGGCCCTAGCGGTGACCTTGCAATTGGCGGACGATCTATGGCTCATCCAGGGAAAAATCGAGGATGTATTAGTAAAGTGGACACATTCATCTTTCTGCGGACTTCATTATCTTGGATTATGAAGCGGATCACGAGTGCCAATCATTTTGGGGCGTCCTTTCTACTGCAGCTGGAAGAACTCTAATTGATGTTCGAAGGCGAGCTCACCATGAGGTGAATGATCGAAGGTTACCTTCAATGTTTTCAATGCTATGAAGTACCGGATGAAGTGGAGGAATGCTCGTAATCCGAGTCTGGAGCGGTCATCGCGGACACAATCTGAGGATCGCACCTCGCGATTCGAGTTAATGATGAAGCTATGCCGAACTCGTAGATTTGGATAAAGGCGAGGTTGTGTCGACATCTCTCAGAAGGAAAATGTCCGTTTCACTTGGTCCGGCGAACTCCGGTCGGCGGGGGCTCGTTGATCGGGTAATCCGAGGCACCCAAACCATCAATCGACGAACCTCGGTGTTAATCCTAAAGACTTTGCGAACCATCTCAAATATGCATATCTCGGGCGAGGAGGAAACCCTCCGTGTAATTATCTGCTATTCTCAAGCCCGACCGGAAGAAGCTGCACTACGGTATTGCGAAAATCTGGCGAGCTATTGGATGGTCAATTGTTGATATCTGAGGATCAGCCCATCCTTGTGCATGCATAAAATATTCTTTGGAAGATTGCCACAGCACTTCCATAGAGCATCGTGACGTCTCAATCCGATGATGAAAGAGTGCGAAGAAAGAAGTTATCGAATGGCGGGACGCGGAATCATATACCCAATTTCGGATAGCTCTTGGGTGAGCCCGTTCAATGTGTCCCTAAAAGGTGGAGTCACGGTGGTTTCAAGCGATCGGCGAGAATTGATTCCAACGGGTGATAGCGGGATGGCATGTACGTGTTGACTATGGAAAGCTAAACACAGCAACCAGGAAGGATCATTTCCCTCTACCATTCATGGATCAGATGCTGGATAAACTAGCCGGTAAGGAGTTCTACTGCTTCCTCGATGGTTATTCTGGTTATCACCAAATTTCCATTGCACCCAATGATCAACACAAAACCACCTTCACTTGTCCTTATGGCACTTTCGCATTTAGAAGAATGCCATTTGGGCTCTGTAGTGCCCCTCGCAACATTCGGCGTTGCATGATGGCCATATTCTCGGATATGGTGCGAGGCGTCGATGAAATCTTCATGGATGACTTCTCCGTCTTCGGAGACACCTATGGGATATGCCTAAGTAATTTGGGGAAAGTCCTGGAGCGTTGCGAAGCAACCCACTTGGTATTAAACTGGGAAAAGTGCCACTTCATGGTGCAAGAGGGCATCGTTTTAGGTCACCACATATCCAAAGAAGGGATCGAAGTGGACAAAGCAAAGATCGAAGTGATAGACAAACTTCCACCTCCCACTACTGTAAAGGTGTGCGAAGCTTCTTGGGACATGCAGGCTTCTACAGAAGGTTTATAAAGGATTTCTCAAAGATCGCTAAGCCCCTATGTGCCTTGCTGGAGCAAAATCGCCAGTTCGACTTCACTCCTGAGTGTTCTAAGGCATTCGAAGTCTTGAAACGAGCTCTTGTAACAGCCCCAGTAATTGTTGGGCCGAATTGGACATCGCCTTTCGGTGATATATGATGCAGTGATTTTGCTGTAGGGGCGTCTTTGGGCCAGCGAGAAGATATTCCACTCGATCTACTATGCAAGTAAGACCACGGTGGAAGCCGGATAAATTATACCAAGGCGAGAAAAAGGCTGCTTGTGGTATTTGCACATGAAAAGTTCGAGCCTACATCGTAGGAGCAAAAGTGATAATCTACGGATCATGCGGCTATCGGTATCTTGTAGCGAAGAAGATCTGAAGCCGCGATTAATCGGTGGATCTTGCTCCTACAAGAATTTGATCCGGAAATAAGAGCGAGAAAGGAGCAGAAAATCAAGTAGCGGATCATTTGTCTCGATTACGGTCGAAGGAGATCAACTCAAGCCAGTTCGGGACATGTTCCGGATGAGCAACTAATGAGCATGCATCATAGTAGTACGCCATGGTATGCAGATTTTGTCAATTTTCGGTATGTGAATGCTACCACGAGTTCTCATCCCATCAAAGAAAAGATTCTTTGCGAAGTCGAACATTACTTGGGACGAGCCCTTCTTATATAAGCGTTGTCTTTGATGGATTAATGGTATTTGTGTTCCGCATGAAGAAGTGGAATCAGTGCGGAAGGGTGCCATGCCACTCCATATGGTGGTCATTTTATGGGCAAAGAACGGCGACTAAGGTGCTTGGTCGAGGTTATTTTGGCCGACCTTGTTTAAGGATGCACGTGCTTTTGTGCAAAGATGTGATCGATGTCGTGAGTTGGAAACATATCCTCTCGAATGAGATGCCAATGAATTTCATTTTGGAAATTGAACTCTTGATGTGTGGGGCCTCGACTTCATGGGTCCTTTTCACCTCACCCGAAACCTCTACATATTGGTGGCGGTTGATTATGTGTCCAAATGGGTGGAAGCCGTAGCAAGTACCACGAATGATGCAAAGTGGTGATCAAGTTCTTGCAAAGAACATTTTCACAGGTTTGGTACTCCTCGTGCGATCATTAGTGGCGAGGGCACACACTTTGTCAACAAGGTAGTAAGTTACGTACTAGCGAAATACAATGTTAGCCATAAGATCGCCACAACATACCATCCATGGACAAATGGTCAAGCGGAGCTCTCCAGCGAGAGAGATAAAGGTATATTAGAAAGGTGGCGAATCCGGGCGTAAGGATTGGTCCTGCGTTGGATGATGCGATATGGGCTTCTGAGCGACTTTAAAACACCATTGGGGATGTCACCCTATCGCTTGGTATATGGAAAAGCACGCCATCTCCCACCTGAGTCTGGAACACCGAGCTATTGGGCAATTAAGAAACTAAACTTTGATCATCCAGCTGCTGGAGAAGCTCGACTCTTGCAGCTAAGTGAGATGGATGAGTTCCGTTGGTTCGCCTATGAAAATGCTAAGTTGTACAAAGAGAGAACTAAAAGATGGCATGATAACAACATCTTGCGCCGGGAGTTCTTGCCGGGTCAGCAGGTGTTACTGTTCAACTCCAGGTTGAGGTTATTCCCTGGGAAACTAAAATCAAGATGGTCTGGGCCTTTTACAATTCTTCATGTAGCACCCCATGGTGCTATAACACTTCGAAGGAAAGTCGGTCGTGAGTTCGGTCGATGGGCGTAGCGTCGAGCATTCTTGTGAGGCGAGGTCGTTCGCGAGAAGATCTCGACCACTTTGAAACGCGACCTCGGGTACCATGGGTCGCCATGGCGATCGGTGCGCTGGCGACTGATTGTACTATATTGTTTATTCCTTGTTATCTTGTTTGTTTTGGGTTTAAATAAATTGCTATAACTTGATTAAAAGGAACTAGGTTGTTTTGGTAAATTGATATCTTTGGAGTTTGGATTGCGGTGCGTGCAGGAGATATCTTGAGCACCGCTAATATGTGCTCGAAAAGAGGATTCTGGCGGGTAGATAAAGGGAAATTTTAGCGGGAATAGTGGTCCCAGAAAGGGCGAGATTAATTCTTCACTATTTGGGTTAAAAAGTGGTTCCATATTCTTCACTTATATCCTGACTACCCAACTTCCTTTTCTCTTCCTTTGCTGCTGCGTTGCTCTTTACTACCCACGTCTGTCTTCCAAAATCCTCATAGTGATCTCACTCTATCAATTCTCTCTCGAAAATTTTCTTGCAACCATGGTCAATCTCGAGGCAGTCGGGAAGTTTGTGAAGGTTCGAAATAATGATCAAGCACTCCCCATCATATCGGACGAAGAATTATCACCGGTGACCTTCCTGAATCATCACCGGTTATTTGCCGTCCTCTAAATCTTCACCGACCTTTGCACTGCCTCGTCAAAAGGAAGGTTAGCGAGAGGAGAAGGGAAAAACTAAGGTTGCGTAAGAGGCGAACACAGGTGCTCTGCCCAAGAAAGCAAGGTAGCTAAACCCTCAAAATCTAAGGCCGGTCAATCTATTGAGAACATTCCTAAGTTCAAGTGCGCCGAGGCGTTTTGAGCGATTTGTGTCTGAAATCGAGCATTGTGGATGGAGAAGGATTTGAGGCGAATAAGGAAACTCCTATGTTAGTGGTGGGTGACTTCTCTAAATGGATGGGCCGAGTTCACGGCGATTCCGCCGCCACCGATTACGCCCCTGGTGAAAGAATTTTATGCTAATATCACTCCTCTGGCGGACAAGGAGGGACTATCAGCCGTGGTCAGGAGTAAGCCGGTAATCCTATCTCCTGAAACAATCAATGAGGTGTATAATCTGGATAACGTCGTGGATGATGAGTATTCGGCAATGTTAAGAGAGCCCTCGGGTGATGATCTCGATGGCGCATTAAAATTCTTGCGGTAGAAGGAACACAATGGGTATGTCTCGTAAGGGCGTCGATCCGTGAAGGCGTCGGCGTTAAAATTTAAAGCCCATGTGTGGCTCCATTTCATTAAAACGCGTCACGCTTACCCATGACTCTTGATGTCGAGGCGGATCTTTGCTCTGTTGTCATCTTCACGGGAGATCGGTTAATGTAGGCGCTAATTTGGCGTGAGGTGGGCGTGCGAAGAAGAAGAATGGAAGGTTATTTTCCCTTCCTTGATATCCCAACTATGCATAAGGGCGGAGTCCCTATGATGATAATGAAGACCGCCCAGCGGAGAAAGCTTTCATAGACATCAAGGCCACGACTCGTCGTCGTGTTCGGGGCCACGACGATTTCTCACGCCCACCGCATATTCTGCCGCTCTGCTGGACCATACGCTCCGGTGCGAGAACACCTTATCCAACAATGGCGGACATCTTGAAATGTCTATTGGTGCAAGTCGAAAATCCTTATCTTTGCGTTCGGTGCTTGCGAAAACGACATCAAGCGATTACGGGTGTCTTGCCGCAGCGAGGGACCGTGCGATAAGGAATTTCTTGGGATCGTCGTCTTACGGGCGGATGCCGCTTTCTGGACTTCCCAAAGCGGTTGTTCCTCCATGGCCAAATCCTGCGGACCTTGATGAGGATTTCAAGGTACCAAGCGGTGCGAGTTGGCGCAAACCCAAGCCCAGTGCGCGGCCTAGTGGAGCTCGGTCGAATGAGCCCGCATCTGCTGCCGCCGATGAGGAAGTCCTCCTGCGAAAACTCCACTGCTCACGCCTCGGGTCATCCGATCGTGAGTAGGCGTATCTCGACTCGATCCTTGGTTTTTATTTTTGTTTCGTTGGTTTTGTCTTTTGTTTGCATGTTGTGATGTTTATGATGTGACTAAGGTGATGCACGGTTGGCAAAGGAATTGTAATGATGATTATTTCTTATTTTGTTTTAAAAGGAAATCGTTCTTGACTTCGTTGTTTATCTAAGTTTAATCCTTATTTTTGTAAGGAGTACCTCGATGGTTTGGGTATTTGCATATTAGCTTTTATAAGAGTTAACCATTGCATAGGTAATCCTCGGTTGACCTACATTCTTGTATTAGTGCTATCTCCCATTTTGGTTGGAAGTTCCTTGAACAATTTACATGAGTATGTTAATATGGATGGGGCGTGAGCCGTTTTGAATCGTTTGTGCCTTTCTTAGCCTACCTATATATCATGATTTCCTAGAGTCCTTTTGAGCTTCTGACCTTTTCTTTTGAGCGACCATTTAAAATTCCTGTCACTCACATATATGTATCCATGATTCCCTTGACCTCGGGCGAAATTACTTAGAGTTCGACTTATCATCGCGTCTTACAAAGTAGTCCATCAACTCCTATTTTTGTCATAATGTTCCGACATTGGGGACAATGTTGAGTTTAAGTTTGGGGGTGGAGGTAACCTCTTAAGGATAAGGGACAATAATAGCGTTTCTTGTAAATAAAAAAAAAAAATTGGGGAAAGAGTCTTGAGGCTATTGTATATGAAGCGAGAAAAGGAATTAACCGAAAAAGGAGCAGTCTCGTATAGGAAAGAAGAGGGTAGTTATAAAGCATGTTGAAAGAGAATGAGTAAGGATGCAGGGTGTTTGCGAGCTACATTATCCCAAATAATCCTACAATCACCAAAGCCCAGCGCTATAAGCTTTATAAAGACCTCTTGATTCATTATTGATATTACTCGTATTAGCGAGAGAGGGGATGACTAAATTGAATTTGTGGAGACACATGTGCATGATAATCAAAATATGGTCATATTTAGGAGAGCCGAAAGCATGGGAAGATTCATGTAAAGGCTAATGTGCTTTGTACTGTTAATAATTGTGGCGTGATATCCTTGCAATATGAGGTGATTAATTAGATTTACAACGAAGGAATGAATGATTCTTGTGTTTGAAAATTTTAGTGGCAGTATTCTTAGTTGATTAAGCCATCACCTCAATTTGTTGTTATGAGCATCTATCGTATTACATTTGTTTTGTGTGTCTTGTAGCAGAGCATCACTCGAGGACGAGTAATGAACTAAGTTTGGGGGTGTGATAACTCTTGTAAAAGAGTTATTATAGGACCTTTTTAATGATAAAAGCCTCGGTTGTTGAATGTTCTGCTCGCCTGTTTGTCCTTGTCTTGCATGTGTTTGTCTTGTTTTCGTGTGGGTGCGTGTAGGATTGAGTCAGTTGGGGATAAGAGGTATTTTGTGCGTTTTATGCTTTATTTTATCAATTTGCGGTATGTAGCGGGAAGAGGAAATAACGAGCGAGGCAAGTTAAGTTCCTGAGTCTTGTGAGCTCGTAAGCAAAGTATCTGAGGCTCGTAAGCAAAGTCTTGTGACTCTAAGCAAAGTCTTGTGAGCTCGTAAGCAAAATCTGTGACAAATGGCGAATGCTTGACTCGAGAAGCAAATCTGTGAGCTCGAGAAGCTAAGTGTTCGAACTCTTGACAAGGTTGAAAGTGGGCGAGCTCGTAAAAAGTCGAGGCTCATGGCGGAGGTCGGCTCATAGTATGGATGAGCTCGCATTCATAAAGCAAGGTCGGACTCGTTAGCAATGTCGAGCCCGTGGCGAGCCGAGCTCGGGTAAAAAGCCATGCTTACGGGAAGCTAGCAGTAGCATGGAAAGTGCGGGTTAACAGCGAAGAAATCGGGCGGGACCACGGCCCGTGGCGGTGACTCTGGCTGACTAAAGAGACACGCGTTACGCCTGCATCAAAGCTAGCGAAAAGAAAGGATCGGGGGCGAAGGAGCTAGCGGGTGCACGATCTGCGCTGCTGAAAGCGCTGAGGTTGTTATTAAAGGGAGTTGGCAACAATCGAGAGAGGTAGGGAGAATCGACAATCGACAATTGGGAGTTGGAGAGGATAGAGAAAAAGAAATATCGGAGAAAAGGAAGAAGGTGCGAATTCTTGGAGAGGAAGTATCGAAGAGGCGACGATCGAGCTAACACTGATTCCGACAACTAAATCGTTATCATTTCTTTAAACCTTGTTAATTTGTTATGGCATTACTTGTTTCAATATTGTTAAACGACTCGCTATGAGCTAAATTTTTATGACTTGATTTCTTGAGAAACCCATGCTCGTATGGCGAGCTGAGTTCTCACTTGTCTTGCTAAATCACTATTGCTTTGTTGGGATTGTTTTTATCTTACTTGTGATTGATCACCATTAGTCGGATCTTAGTTTATAATTCTTTGGAAAGTTATTATAGAATGGAAAACAATAGGCGGCGTAAGAACATGATTTTAATGTTATGTGTGTGAATAGCATAGGAATATGCATTTACCTTGCGTGGCAAATATGAATGAATTAGTAATGATATTCTAAGTGCGGTTCGATATCACGAATATATGGTGGTTCATAGAATATAATCTTAGATTTGGAAAAATACTAAGAATCAAAGGAGTTCATGCCATAGTGATGATGCAAAGATAATCTTTGTAGCATTATTAGAAGAGCATGGGTGGAATCGGAGATCAAGTGCATTTCTCTACCTTGATAGCGATAATCTCCTCATTATGCGTGTCATTGTTCACTTGATTTGTGTCGAAGTCGCTTTAATTCGAGTTATTTGGTGTTTTATTCTAATTCGTGCCGGTTACGCACATCCACTCGTTTTGCAAAATTACATCTCGTGATTTAAAGTGCATTCCACATGGATTCGATCTCGGAATACTTCCGTGTATTACTTATTGATTATGTGCACTAGCGTATAGTATATTCACGTCTAAAATCACACAACAACGACCTTGAATGGATGGATCCTCGTATATCTTGACTTCTTTACCGAGTTGTGGGGAATTGGCGAAGTCTTTTCTGCTTCGACTCCTTGGCTTACGTAATTGCTATGCTTGTAGGTGTTGGGTCGGCGTCCACCTCTTAAGCAATCTGCATGCATTCTTTGGCTTTTTACGATCCCCTCGGATCACGACCACTCCTCTGGTGGGGATTTTCATTGTCGGTGGTATGTTAAACACACGCCTCCTTTATGTTGCTGATCCCATACTAGTATGGCGTTATCGGCGGTATGCATTACCACGAAGAATTGTATCACCTTGGTTGAGCTCGTCGGCGTTTTTCCACCGTGGCGGTTCAATAACCCCCTCGGGCACGTCTCTTCTTGTCTGAAACTCTAAGTGGTAGAAGTCTTTGGTGTGAGGCCAGCCTCTTCTATTCTAACTTGTGAAGCATTCCTTGAAGAGGATGCTTACCGGCGATGCCACTATCAGCGTATATCGCGAACTAGCTTGTTGGTGATTCTTGCTTGTATTATCATGGCGTCTGGTGAGGCACTATGGCGATACAAGATGCTTTCGAGAAAAAGTAATAGCATCGTCCTGCTTGAACCTCTTGTTCTGAGTTCGCGGTCCGTGGACTTCTAGCCTCGGCTTTTATTGAGGACTTCGTAATGCCTCGTGGGAGCCCGTGATGGTGGAGATGACTCCATCATATTGGGGCTCGTCGTCCTTCTTCATCGGTGTCTTGCCTTGCTTTTTTTGTGAGGCGTGGTTCATGTTTTGTGATAGCCAGCTTTTTATCGTCTCGTGGGAGCCTCGTGCCCGACCACCTTACAGTACCTCTTAGGGTCCCGTCTGTACTAACTTTTCGATATCTTCCATGAGGTCTGCATTCTTCCGTGTCGTGCCCATTATCCTCATGGAAGGAAGCGGTGCTATCTTTAGATCGGTGGCTTTGACCTCACAGCATGGGGAGGGTTTTCGAACATGTCAGTATGGATCTCGTAAATCTATGTTCTTATCTTTGTCGGTATCTTTGAGGTCGTTACGGGTAGCGGTCGTTACGGGTGGGACCTTGACCCGAGCACAGGACTCAATAGTGCCCGTTGTATTCTTTCCGAGGCAACACGTCGCCTTTGGCTTGGGTGCCATGACCATCTTGTTTCCTCTTCTTGTCGGAGGGCTCGGACTTCAGGCATCTCGCTTCTTCGCTGCTCTGCGTCCACTTTGGCGAACCGATCCGCTATCGCCATGCACCGGCGATGCAGGGCTCGTGCCAGCGAGCTCACTATCTGGGGCCGCGGGGATGCCATTTTGGAAGCCGATATGATAAGGAGGTCGTTTCGTCCTCGACCTTTAAGCATTCCTTGTTAAACCTCGTCATAAAATTCGATGAACTCACTCGGCTTTGCCTCACGGTGAGGCGGGCGAGGTGGTTTAGACTCGACTTTTGGAAGAACCTTGATGGAAGGCTTCCATTAGGTCTCGGTGAGATCGATCTTTGCCGGAGGTGGTGTCGAACCACCGTGGGCGTTGTCGACCGAAGCTCAGGGAGCGACTTACACATATGGTGGTGTTGGGCGTTGGTTGATCATGTTGTATTGGAATTGTGAAAGGAAGTTACGTGGATCCGAGAAGTCCGTCGTAGGGCGATGCTCGACACCACATGCCTTATCACGGGAGGGGTGTCAGTATCTCGTTGGAAAAAGGGTGGCGATCTTCCCATATCCATCAAATCCACCTTCCGGATGTCGAGTTTGTCGGCGGACTCGTTATAATTACGAGATCGACCAGCGGTGCTCGTCTTGACCTACAGCGTTGCCTATCCCTTGTATGTCGGTTTGAAACCGACTCGTAGAGGCATTGTGGGCATCGCGGCCCTATCATCCGTGGTGGGGATTCGCCTCATTGTGCCCACTTTCGTGCCTCGACGAGGCTTCGGCGTCCTCTTCGTGATAGTGCCGACCTTGTTCTAAGGCGAGATATTGGAGGAAACTTTCTTTGTTCTTCTCTAGAAACCTTTAACAGCCTCGTCGAGTTTTATCTGCGGTGTTTGGAGTTTCCTCTGTTGCTCTGATCTCCTCGCCCATGGTATTACAACTTCGTGCAGGGATGGGATGGCCTTGCTCGTCGAGACTTTGGACATGCCACTTGAGAGTCGGTTCTCGGTGGGGTTCTTCCCAAGCGAGCTCGGCCTCCCCGTCGTTATTCTTTGTTGTTACGGTGCGACTACGGATGTATGACTCACGGTATTCATTGTTATGATTGATTCCACGTAAACAAAGGTTGATCAAAAACACGCAATTTCGGTTCCCACAGCGGGCGCGGTGATCGATCTAAACTTAGTGGGTAATAAATCGATAAAGAACACGATGAGTTAACGTGGTTCGATCTTTGAATTAGATCTCGTCCACGGAGCAGAGAGAGTGTATGCGTGTTGATAATATGAGGAGATTCTAAAGAGTGTAGATGCTCTTTTCAGTCTAATCTAGCCTCTATTTATACATAATTATATTGACCTAGATCTCAAATCAGAGATCTTCTCTAAATAGGATCTTAATCCGGATCTTCTCTAAATATGATTCTTTTAGATATGTCAGAGATCTTACGCGTCTAGCTTGTGATTTGGGCGAACTACCTAGTAGAGCTGCTATCGGTAAACATATATTGGGCACGATCTTGGGCACAGTGGCCGTCAATCCTATCGGTTTATTAATGGTTGATGCGACAAAAATAAAAATTGGTGTTCAACACGAAGCTTGAAAAGGCGAGCCAAAAAATTTCAACCAACTTTTTTAATGTCGCGTGTTTTAAAAATTTATTTATTTCTTCGATCATATATTTATAATACCAATTTTTACATAAACTTTACTATTTATATATATAACTATATCTATAAGATAGTTGTGAGATCAAAAAGACAAAAATAAGAAAGGCGATCTCAAAAAGACGAAAAATAAGAAAAGACTATTATGGGATTCAAAAAAATAAAAAATCAGTTTATATCTTCAAAAATTAGTTTTGTAGAAAATGCTAAGTAAGCATATTTATAATGATGAAAAAATGATTTTTTTAATTTTTTAAAAGAAAAAAGTTACCATTAAAAAAAGTTAACTCTCAACTTTTTACCACAACATCTTCATTATAATTCTAAAAAAGTTGATTCTTTACTTTTTAAGAAAGAAAAAATCTATTATTGGAGGTACTAATGACAACATTATTTTGGTGTGATTTTGATTGCTAGAAGCGCAAAAAATTAGGCCGAATAAAATCTTGTTCTGAAGTATTTTATTTTATTATTAATTTTAAGTATTAACATGCAAATTAAATATGGTTTTAACACTTAAGTTTTATTTTGTTAGAGATTGTTGAAATAATTTGTATATCGATTGAGATAATTTACAAAATAAAAAGTGAGAGAGAGAGTGAAAAAAAATCTAAAAATATGTATTTTTTTCAGGAAAATAAAACAAAAATGAAGATCTAATAAGTAAAAGTTGCTCCTAAAACAAGAATTTTGTATTGCAATGGTTCAAGAATCACAATGCTTCTTCTCCCAATGACATGATGGCCATCATTTTTTTCCTTTTCTTTTCATTTTCATGTATGCTTCTTAATCCCCATACGGCCATACATATACCTATTTCCTTCTTTCCGCTCATCTTAGTCCATAGCTTTTCCTTTCAAGACCTTGAAAAATTCATAAAGTCCATACCTTTTTCAGATATATGCATAAACATTTTCATACTTGCATACAAAAACAAAGAAAAAAGGGAAATAATATATGTATTCAATCATATATTTGTGTAAGGAAACATTTGCTTTCTGGGGGTCTCTTTGAAATGCGGGCTTTATCAGATTGCTGTGTGAAACAGAGAAAAAAAGAATATTTGTGGAGAATCTAATCTGATGTCTGATGGGTAGTTGTCTTCTCTCAAGTTTCTGAGATCGTTTCCTCTGCTATTCAACGGTCTTCACTTTCATAGGGGCTGTGAAAAATAAATCAACTCTTGTCTCAACATTTCTTTTTCTTTTCTTTTTATAGAGAGCTGAAACCTGTTGGCTTTAATTCGTATTGTTGTTTGCATGTATTGTGGGGTGGTGGGGAAATTAGAAGTTTGGCGGAAATAATGTTGGCATTTGGGAAGCGGTAAATGCAATGGAGAAGAATTTGATTCAAAGATGAGGATTCAGAATCAGAGCAACAGTTCTTCATCCAACAATGATGGTAATGGTAATGATGATTCTCAGAGATCTAAAATTTCTGCTTCAGAGCGCCACAGGAGAATTTTAGCATTCAAGATTTTGAATTGGGCAAGATTTATGGTGTTGGTTCCTATTCAAGGTCGAATCTTCGTTGCTTTTCCCCCTCTTTTTCATTTATGTGTTAATTTGTTTTCCAAAATTTTATGCTCTTGAATGTGGATTCATGCGATGGGTTCTTTTGTTTTGATGCATTGTTGAATTGATATGGATTCGATTGAGTTTGATGTTTCTTGTTCAATCCCCATCCAGAAGACTCTTGTTTTCCCTTGCTATTTCTTGCCTCTTTCCTTGATTCCTTTCTGTTTGCTTAACTCGAATGCCTGTTGTTTGAAATGGAAGGAGCAGAAGGTATTCTGGAATTTTGCAATTATCGAACATTTGATATTTTGCAATTTTTGAACCTAATTTGTTGTTTCCATTTATTATATTTCCTCTCAGATAGAACTCAAGAAATGTTTCTATCTTTTCGAACTGAATGTTGAGTACATGAATTCTTTCATCTGTTTGAGAACTGTCTGCAAACCAAGAGTAGTTGCGATGGTGAAAAATTGGTAAATGAGATGTTAAGTCTTCGTGAAAACTATACTTATAGATCTTATGATGTAAAACATGTTTCTGGTTTTAGTTAAAAGTATGAGGAACTTGTGAAGGAAGCTATAATTCCCAAAACGAAGCTTCAGTGATTGATGTCATTTGGGGATATGGCTTAGTGCATGAGCTTCCCAAGAGGCATACGTCAACTGTTAGTCCTACGAACATCAAGAATTTGGTGCTTGTTTCCCTGTTCATCGGTCTGACTATCGTTTTTCTAGAGGTGTTTCACAAACTATTTATGCTAGGTTGCTTAGCCAATAACTCATTCTTGGTCTAGGTGATTGGCCTTTTCCTTTTCAGATTTCATTTGTAAATACAAAATATAGGACAATGCAACTAAACTACTACTGCAGAGGACATTAACAAAATATTTCACCTCTATCTGGTCAAAATCATGCAATAATATGACCAGACAATTCTATCTGCATCTTTGACTTGCATATGCTTAAAATTATATTTCCATATACTCTAGTTAGATACTTTTGTAAATTTCTAGTAGCTCTTTCCTATCTAAGTTGTCACTTATTGACTTCTTCCCGCTGAGTAGTTCAGAATTGTGCTGTGGTATTATCTCAGAATTTTGATTATGGTAAAAGCTGGAAATACTATTTTTATGTGCATAATGCAGGCAAAGCTTGTTTCTCATTTGATTAATCATCGACAGGTCGTCAGAGCCAAAAGAAAGACACTGGAAAGATTTATGCTATGAAGATCATGGACAAAAGTTCATCACAAAAGAAAACAAAAGCGGCTTATGTAAAATTGGGCGCATTGTTTTGGACCAGTTAGATCATCCGGGGTAGTGCGATTGTTTTTACATTTCAAGATAGTTTCTCACTCTGTGAGTGTTACCGTGACATTGCCATATATTCTTTCTATTTTCTTGGTTGGCCGTGATGGTAATTTGATGTTCCTGTAATTTCTGAAGACATGGCGCTCGAATCTTGTGAAGGCGGAGAACTTTTCGATCAAATAACAAGGGTAAGTTAATTTTTCGAACACATGCATAAAATTTCTCGGAAATATAATTCTATAGTTGACCATTAATTTGATGTGCTTCTTTTGTTTCTAGATAGAAAATTTAATTTGTTATATATTTTGCATTTCGACTTTCACAAAAACATAGCCTAGGCCTTCTGTTCCAGTTCGAGTTTGAAAATCTATATCAATTTTTCCTTGTAATTTCTTCCACGAGTATCATTGTGGTTGATCTTGCGGGTGCAGAAGGGCCGTCTATCTGAGGAAGATGCTCGTTTCTATGCGGCTGAAGTTGTGGATGCTCTCGAATATATACATAGTATGGGCTTGATACATCGAGATATTAAGGTATGAGGCACACTCCGGTGCATCCGGATGCATGGTGTATCTGCCTAATTAAATCCTCATTGGGATTAACAACCCTAACGGAGGATTAATAAACCCTAATTAGGGAAAGGTGAACCGTAATGGGGTGGATGCACTGTACATCTGGATGTACACAAGGTTTTACCTCAAGGGTTATTTTACCTTGTTGAAAATTGTTGGGTTATTATATCAGTGATGCTAATAGTTTCTAGATAGCAGCGGAGAATCTGCTGCTCACTGAAGACGGGCATATCAAAGTGGCAGATTTTGGTAGTGTAAAGCCTATGCAAGGTGGCCAGATAACCGTCCTTCAAATGTTGCATCCGGTTAGTCCGTGATATTTTTTATTGCTAATTTCAAAAGAATTCGGTGGAATTCTGAGTGATAAATTATTATTCTTTTAACTATATTCAGATGATAAGGCCTGTACCTTTGTGGGGACAGCCGCATATGTACCTCGGAAGTTCTAAATTCCTCTCCGGCAACTTTTGGGTATGAATTTGTATTATTGTATTGACCTATTCCCTTTTCTTTTGGGTGTTCGAACTTGCATTATTCTTTTCATCGGTCATGACTTGGTGTTCGTTTGAAATGTGTTCCACCAGGAATGATCTGTGGGCTCTTGGATGCACGTTGTACCAAATGCTTTCAGGGCGTCTCCTTTCAAGGATGCAAGTGAATGGCTTATTTTCCAAAGAATTATCGCGAGAGACATCAGATTTCCGAATTACTTTTCAGAAGCAGCAAGGGATCTGATTGATAAATTATTGGCAAGAAATGAACTTACTAAATCTTATGTTATTTGTTCTTTATCTCGTACCTACTTTTGGACTTCCTGTTTTACAAATTCTAATTGGAATTCTGCATTTTTTGCTTTATATGTGAACTAGTTGTTTGTCTTACTGGTACATTGCAATGTCTGATGCAGGATATTGATCCGAATCAGAGACCGGGAGGCGGGACCCGATGGCTATATAGCTTTGAAAAGCCATCCTTTTTAAGGAATTGATTGGACAAATTTGAGGGCTGTAAACCCACCTCAACTAGCTTTGGACCCAAGTGTAAGATCCTTTTCATTTCATTTCGTTTTTATAAAGAGTTCTTCTCCTTGAAAATTGAGTTTCAAAAACATGTGAAATTTCAAGAACTTCTGCTGGCAGACTAACATGGTATACCGAAATTGAAGAAAGAAAAAGTATAAAAGTTTTGTTATGATGATAAATATTTAGTCGTCATTGCACAATCTACAGGCACAGTCTCCTGGAGGTGAAGATCATGATTCTTCATGGAATCCCACACGTTGGAGATGGTTCGGTAAAACCAAATGATGGAAGCAGTGCCATTGCTTCAACTTCTGATACTAGTAGCATCGATAGGCTTGCTTCAATCGATTCATTTGATTCAAAATGGTATGTGCCAAGAGTTGGTTTTTTTTTTTTTGGTGTTCAGACCTTTTGATGCAAGCATATTTTCCTTCATAGATGAATTAATGAAATTTCACAATGACTGCAACTCAAGACAAGAATTCAAATCGTTTAAGTGGAATTCAAGAATATTCAGCTGAATTCAAAATCAATTATTGAAGATTGACTAATCTTATTTTAACTGTTTCCCTTAGTAAGTATTCTCATGATCACATACTCCATGCTAATCACTTGTTTTATATGCCCCTTTTGCTCTTCAAACGGTCAAAATACAAATTTGTATGTAGTTATTAAGGTACATCTTTGTGTGTGTGTGTGTACATGTTTTCGGTGTGTTGAAACATATTCTCAATTATGATTATCTTCATTATAGGTTTCCATTGGTTTCCTTTGTTTAAACTTCTTTCCTACATTTGACAGGCAACAATTTTTGGAGCCAGGCGAGTCGGTTCTTATGATCTCGATGGTCAAGAAACTGCAGAAGATAACTAACAAGAAGGTGCAGCTCATCCTTACAAATAAACCAAAATTGATTTATGTCGACCCAGCAAAACTAGAGGTCCGAGGAAATATCATATGGTCGGACAATCCTACTGATCTGAACGTTCAAGTCATAAGCCCTTGAATTTCAAGATTTGCACCGTAAGTCTCGCATCCTCTTTATGTCGAAAATATCACATGGAGACATAACTGTGAAAATGTTGAAAGATTATCCTAATTTATTAAACGATGTTGTCTATTATTTGCATCTATGATGAAAAGAACTGTTTCTTGATACAGCCAAAAGAAAGTTATGTGTTCGATGATGCAAAACAAGCAAGCAGCGCAGTGGAAGAAGGCAATCGAAGCCCTTCAAAACCGGTAAATTGCTTACTAGTTTGACTACACATACATCTCTGGATACAATCATAACACAACGGTAGAACACAAAGTGGAAAAGAAAACATGGGGCGACCCATGCACAAACAGTTGGTTTGCTGCTCCGTTTGGAAGCTTTCGTTTGAGGAAAGTCGTCGTTCGAGCTGCATAAGGTGGGTCCCTCTCACATCTGTATTTTCATTTCTTGAATGTTTTATATGATAATGCTCTTCTTCTCATGGATATGTTATCCACCAGTTTTGCTACAAAAATATTTTGTTCAGAATTTCCCAGTTGAAATGTCATTTAATTATTTAGATCAGTGTTTTTGCTTTGATTTAGTCCGTCATTGTACTTTATATTTGGATGATGAAATCTACTGACCGATTGGAAAGTGTAATAGACCAGAAAACCCCATTTGATTCATTTAAACGTATGGTGAAAGTTGATGTGAAATTCGTGAGTTTTAAGGGTTTGTTTTAGGGTTTTGATTGCCCAAATAAACTACTCTAACTTGAATTAGTCATTTTGACACTTTTTTTTCCTTTAAGTATTGTAATTGCAACATTACCTTTTAATTTTGGTGCAATTACTATATCCCTATTTGTTTGCTAAGTCTATTTGACATGTATCCAGTATAGGGATGTCGATTGGTGGGTTTCTTTCGGATAATCCATATAACAATGTAGATTCTTTGCTTAAAATTTTTGGAATGTTAATGGGCGTTGTTGTCTATGGATATTCTTTGATGTTGTGAACAATGTCTGAGCGCAGTTCTAACATCACAATTAGAATAAGCAGCCGAAATATAAAAAATAACACAATGTTTAAAATTTTCTACAAGTTATTCTCAAATAATTCGTGTCTTTAAGGCGCAAAATTCACTATTGAAATGTGAATTACAAAAATATTTGTAACAACAAACTCCAACATTTAATTCTCAATTACATGCAAAAACACAAATCTCTCATAACTAGAACCAAAGATTCTAATGTACTAAAATATGAGATGATCAAGTATGGTTTACCCGACTTTTTGTGGTTTTGTAGGTTTCCATGACTTCAAAAAAAAATGAGATGATGTGTAAAATATGAAAGCAATAATCTGAGCGTCACAAACTTGTCAAACATGTTACTTTGCTCTCCGAGTTTTGCTTGCTTCAAGTGAGAGATATTCCAACCTCCATATCTTGCCAACCACTCATCTAAAATCTCTATACTTAAGGGTGTTTGGCTGAGCTTATAAACTCTTTAAAACAGTTTATAAGCTGCTTAGGAATATATAAATTTGTTGTAAAGTGTTTGGCAAAATAAGCTAATAAGCGACTTTATAAGTTATGAAAATAATTTCCGACAGTTTATAATCTCTCTAAAAATAAGTTGTTCCTTAACTTATTCTTTCATAAGCTTATAAGTAACCATGAATTTACCAAAATAATCTTATTATAGTTTGTTATTTCCTACATATACACTATCAATTTTACCTCTAATCAATTTTATCTCTATAACCATGATTTTATCTCTCTAACTGATTATTCTTTCTGCAAACATAAGATCAATTATCCAAACACTTTAATAACTTTTAAGCTCTTGAGACATTATCTCTAATAAACTCTTCAAATATCTTATAAGCTCTCTAAAATAAGCTTAGTCAAACACCCCTTAATAGCGGATTTGACCTAACGTTTATTCTTTAATAAATTCAGTTACAAGATGTTACATCGATCCTCTTAAATGTGTATTTAATAGTGCAAAACATGTTTGTGAAGAAATAAAAATTACACATAACATATATTAGGTTCAAAATGGACATAATAGTTTATACAACTTTTAAAAATTGTGTAAAAGAATTATAAATTCAGATAAATGTTGTCTTATTTTCACAATCAGCCCTTACGTTATAATAAACACAAGGGTTTTGTTTTACAAATTTGGCTAGGGGTGGAAATAAGAAAACATAGCTAAATAGATACTGGTTGGTTAATATTGTAAATTTAATGTATCTCACGGCGTGTTCGTTAAGAAGACTCAATAATACTCTTCTCAATCCACCAAAATCGTTCATTGATTGGTGATGCGAGGTTTAATAAATTATAATGAGTGTAAAATAAGTGAGTATAAAAGGTGTGCCATGAGGATAATAAATGAATATATTAATGGATATTGAGTGTAAAAATGGGCCATATATGGTTTTTGTAACTAAGTAGATATGTTTATGGTAAAAATGTAAAATTGATATTTCAAAAGGAAATGAACATTTTAAATGGACAAACCAAAACTGAATTAAATGCGCAATTTAGTGGATGGGAGAATATATTCATGAGATCTCATACAGATTCCCTCAGATTTTATGTGAATAATTGATTTTATCAGCCAAAATACCAAATATAATTTCTGAGATCTCATCCAGATTCACCTCAGATTTTATGTGAATAATTTATTTTATCAGCCAAAACACCAAATAATAATCTCTGAGATCTCATCCAGATTCCCCTCAGATTTATGTGCATAATTTATATTCAGCTTCAATATGCGACCGGTTTGAATGTAATAAACTGAGTTTTAATATCTTTTATTGGTTTAGAAAACTATGTGTGTGCAGTCCAAAAGCATTTTGATTTGTTATCAACCACCATTTCAGTCAATTTAATAAATTTAGTATATTTTATATGAGTAACATTATTATATACTACTCTCACTGTCCACTAAATGCTTTTTAATGTAATGCATGTACAATATATTTTATATGAGAAACATTATTAATATCGTTTAATTTTCTTTTTGAAAAGATCAACTCTATAATTTTTACTCTAAATCTTCTCGCTTATTTAAAAAAATTATTCATGGCCATACTTTACTCACTACCAATTAATGCACTCATCTATTATCGTCGTGATCCATGTTTTAATTTCACTATCCATTTATTATTTCACTTTAAATTCGTTATAATTTTTTAAAATCCGTTGCCATCAAAATCAAAGAATGTATTTGATGGATGGAGAATAATATTTTATCAATGAATAAGTTGCAATCATATACTATAGCGTTTATAATGGATAAAAACATCTTTAAAGTAAGTTTAGGTGTAAAATATTCTTGATGTTAAATAAGCGATGCAAAATACCCTTACCGTTGAATAAACATTACAAAATGCTCTTCACATTAAATAAACAATGCAATTAGTTAAAAAGGATTAATTGTGTTTAATTTTTTCAAATTTAAAATCAACACTCAATTATATACAAAATAATTACATATTATCGTGTAATATTATGAAATGACAAATTCCGATATATAAAAATTTTAATTGACAAATATTAGGAAAAAAAATTGTAGATTCATATTATAACATAATATACATAAATTTAATTATAGAATAAATGTAAGCATGTGAAAATATGTAAAGTTGAGAACTAATATATATAAATTATAGTGTAAGAAGCATGTATGAAATAAAGATGATTATAATTAGACCATCATAATTTTCTATGATATTAAATTTCATATTTTTTGTCATTTAACAAAGTTTAGGGTAGATTTGCACTATTTATTTAACATCAAGTATTTTCACATCTAAACTTATTTTAGAAGTGTTTTTATTCTTCACTATAAACATTAAGAGCATATTTTCACATTCTCCTTTTTATCAACTACAAACTTGAACTTGTCAAAAAGTAAAGTATACATGTGAAGATTAATGA